>PVKN010000582.1:0-71531 GCA_004027915.1 Capromys pilorides
GTTAAGCAAATGATTGTAGAGTTTGGTTGGTGGCTCATTTATATTTTTATCTATCTACAACCTATTCTTCTATCACCCATCATTTATCTCATGACTGAATAATATTAAGTCATTGTTGGCAAGTGGTATCCAATGAAGATCATCAAAAAATTTTAATAACCAAAGGTAGGGGAAAATCATTTTACTTTGTAATAAATATTTTATGGTGTGAATTCCTAGGAGATTGATTTTTTTAAAAAAAGAAACTTCATTGTATGTGGTAATTTTTCAGATGGTCAAGATAATGCATTAATAGAACACAATTACAAAAATCATAAATACTGCTCTCTAGAGCCAAGAGCCCCCTGCAGAAAGTGGTCAGTACCTAGGAAGTTTAGATGCATATTCTCTGAGTCAGTGAATATCAGTTTTTATTCTGTGGAAAATGGTGACAACACAACAGAGACAGTTCTTTAGCTATCATGATGTCATTGAGCTAATGTATTCTCTGTACTACTTTCAATGGAGGTGTCCTACTCATCTAAGGAAATAAAATTTGCAGCACCTTTGAACTGAAAGGGTCCTTAGCAACACACGCCCCAGCACTTAGCAATTTTTTTCAGTGGTGCCCAGAGAGTGAATATCTAGGCTTTTAGCAGCTAGCTATTCAGCTGCACGAGTAGCACACAAACAGCTACGTGGTCTTTAAAGAAGGCAGGCTGTGTTCCAATAAACCTTATTGATAAGCACTGAAATTTAAATTTCACGTAATCTTTATATGTCACAGTGTGGTGGTTTAGCCTTTCCCCCTAACCATTCCAAATGGTGAATCCCACCCAAAGCTCTAGGGCTGTACAGAGCCAAGTGGTGAGTGGGGCTCTGCCTCAGCTCTTGGGCCAGTCCCTTGCCCATGCCTGCTCCTTCGCCCCGCAGGAGGCACCTCAGCAACATCCTGACAGCCTTTTCCAGTCATAGGGAACATTCACTTCTCTTGCTTGAAATGGTCTAATGTTTCCTCCCTTTACTACGTGGTCACTAAAAGGGCCACAGTTAAAGTAAGAGTGTGTTTTAGTAAATGAAATGAAATTTCCCACTTGAATATGGTTTGGTCTTTCCAAACATACAATATCATTAGAAATAGCTGCTGAACTTCTGTGTTTTGATAAGGACTGGAGAAATCTGGCAAAATAGAAAGTCAAACACTTGGCTGAAACGTACCTTATTTCCCATAAAATACAAAAAATATGATCTGATAAGGTGTAATTAGCACCCAGCAGAAATATTTCACAGTGTGTTGAAGAAACAGCATTTGTAGATGAAAAGGTGGTTTGCAAGCATACATTTTCTGCAGTACCTAAACCATTAGGTTTATAATGGTTCTTAGGGACTCTCTCCCTAGTTTTTTGTTTGTTTGCTTTTTGTCGTTTTTTCAAAAGACAACATCACACAGCCTTCAGCTCGTTTATGTAGCCCAGGCTGGCCTCAAACTCATGGCTATCTTCCTGCCTCAGCCTCCTATAATGGGATTACAGGTGTGGGACACCACCAGGATGCCTGGCTTCCTTGTTTTTATGAGAGAAAATTGAGCCTTTCATTACAAGGAAGAAGAAACTAGTTCTTTGTATCTACTAAAGAGTGGAAATTATGTATTTCTTACCATTTCGGCTACTGTAGAAAAAAGTTAAAATAGATTAGTATTGGTCTAAGGGTATAGCTCAGTGATAGAACATTTGCCAAAAATGCACAAGAATCAACCAACCAATCAACCCTAAGCATAAAGATCTAAAGCAACTAGAACTGCTTCAGTTACTCTTCTCTCATTGTTGGGACAAATACCTGACACCCAAAATGAAAGAGGGAAAGGTTTATCTAGCTCAGAGTCAGTGAAGGTTTCAGGCAATAGTCAGCTGGCTCCAAGGCAGAGTAGCACATAGCAGAGAAACCTTTCATGGTGGCAGCAAAAAGCAAAAGAATGAAAGGAGTGGCACAGCCCAGGCAGCTAACTAGCCTCTCTCCCCTCCTTACATTGTATTGCAGATTACCTGCCCCAGGGTAGGTGTAGCATCCACACCCACAAAAATCAATCCCAAACCCCAGAAGCCCCCCACGACTGCGTGAAGTTTTAGGGGGACAACTAGACACAAACCATAACAAGAATACCATTAAGACAAATGTAGTTTGGTAGTTTACTCTCTAATGTACATCTTCCTATAGCTTCTGAGTCAGTTCCCAGAAGATTGACACATGCTAAAGCTTATCTATTAAGTTTACCTGGAGTTCATTTGCTTAAGATTGTACAGTTCTCTTTCTAGAGCTCTGCTACCCATGATTCCCTTTTATTATTATGAATTGGCACATGTGTGTCCCTCAGAAGTACTGCTCAAGGAAGACAAGAATGCTCCCAAATGCACTGAACTCAGGTGAAAGTCTAAATGGTGTTCAAGGATGAGACAGGAAAGAATTTGGAATAAGATGTTCTCAGAATGGCATGAAAATACGTAAAATACATCTTATTGTAGTATCCAGGGCAGATCTGTGTAGCCTGTGCATGGGAGAGGTTGTTGGAATCTGAGAAAAAGTGACAGTGGGCAGACAGAAAAGCTGAGCCCAGCTTGTCCCTCAGAATAGAAGGCAAGCACCCTGGACTCCTGCCACCCCTACAAGAGACAGGGAGAGGGCTACTCCCTGCGGCATACCCAAGAAAAGACAGACACCTGAGTGTCATCTGGGCCTGGCTGCATGGAAGCCTCGTCTCTGGACTCAACTGGAGTACTTTCTATATTGAAATGGTTGGCTCAAGCTTTATAAGGAGAAGTGAAGCACATGCCCACACGTAAGAACGCTTTCCTCGACCCTCATCTCCTACCTTAGCCCTTCTGTAGATGGTAGAGGCTCAGGCTTGAGGCCTGTTTGCCTGGCCCTGGACATCAAGAATTGATTCCAAAATTTTTTCTTAATTAATTGAAAACAAATGTTACTATGGTTGCAAATATTTCTAGGAGTTAAGTTAATGACCAAGAATTAGGAATCATGAAGTGTTTCCCTAAAAAAATTACAGCACTAAATTTGATGAACATTTTCAATGTGTTGATTGCTACTGTTCTTATTTGCTATATTTTTCCTAGAAAAATCTTCAGTTTTGAGTAGGGATTTGGAGCCAGGAGTCATCTTTGCCATCCACAGGTACATCTGCTGAAGATCTTCAACATGAATTCTCACAATTGAAGGTCATAGACTCAAAAAATGAGGCATTAAGAGTTAATACCTTCAAACAAAAAACCTAAAGGAAGATGACAAAGGGGTAAAAAGTTTATGGTGGAGCTTTAGGACTAATGTTAAAGATAATTTCCATTATCTTGAAGTGTAGGTCATTTAGAAAATCATAGCTTAACCAATACATCAGTTACTCAGCAGATCCAACGGCTGTGGACTACAGAGTGCCATCCGCAATGCGTGTACACAATTGGCACATGTGGGTATATGCATGCATGTGGAGTGATCACAGGAAAACTGCATGCAGAGCTAACTTCCCTCATGAGGAGCCCACCCAAAACTCAGTGTGTTCTTTGGCAGGGCTCAGTGTGACTTGCCTCAGTTCTCCTGTCCTCTGCTGAAGGGCCTTCAAGATGAAGGGACCCGAGTTAGAAACCCCACTACCCTTTGTGGTCTGGCCTCTGATGACAGCTTCCATCTCTGAACTTAGTCTTCTCTACTAAATCAAGGGAATGACACCCATCTCTTAAGACTAGAGTGGGGACAAAAGGTACCACACAGCACAGTGCCAGTGGCATCCAGTGGGTTTTGTAGTAAAGACCCAACTTCTTTTTACATATTTCAGTCTGTCCAATATACAGAAATATAGAAATTTATGTTGAAAATTATGTTGAATATGGAGAGAGCTAGAGAACAATGTGAGAGATTTTATTTTTTTGTTTTAACGATTAATACTGTTTTATTTTACCTGGATTAGTCTAAACATCTTGTGTTTTTAGGTTACTGAGGAGATGTACACAGAGTTGGCTTTCTCTGCCCTGAGTCAGTATCAGGCCAGGTGGCTGTGTCTTGTGAACTGTGCTGTGGCTTTGTAAAGCCATAGGGTGTCTTGCAGCCCTGTGCCTCTGTCAGGCTTGGAAATTCCTCGTGAGCCCTCCCTCATGCTGCTGGTGTCCTTCTGGCCCATCAAGGTGCAGCCTGGAGCACAGCTGAGAGCTGAGCTGTTACTGGGAGGTCACACATGGCCCTGGGCTCACACATGGCCCTGGGTTCCATCCTCAGCATCACAAATATATGCACATATTCAGTGTGATCAAAAATATGGTGAATGTTTCCCTTCTAAAAATTCACTAAAATAAGAGTCATTGCCACTTACCTCTCTTAAAATGCTTCTCCTCATTTTCAGCAATTATTCCAACCTCTTGCCACTCTCTGGGACAGTTCTAGAAATTCTCTTTTGTGAGGTTCTTTAATTGTGTGGTTCTGGCTGCCAACGTGTCCCAAATGGATTAAGAGTATTTACCTTTCATGGTCATTTTGACTTCAGGGAAGAGCCAGAAGTTGCGCAGTACCAGGTCTGGTGAATAAAGTTGATGAGGACACACTGTAATGTTTTTAGAGGCCTCCCTTCCCATTGGATGTGCTTGGAGGCAGCATCTCTCTAGTTTTCATGATGCCTCATAAAGAGATTTAAAAGAAACTGGACCAGAAAGATGCAAGAATGGTAGGATAAGTGTGTGTGAACTTCAGGGAGTATTCTGGGGAGGATCAGTGGCAATGCATCTTTCACCATGATAAATTTTTAGAAATTTAACATTCATTATGTATTTTGGTCCTACTTTACATGTTACAGATCAGTTTAGTTAATTTTATTTTTTGATGGTATCATTCCATTAAATTTTTCTTTTTTAAAAAGTTTTATTTTTATTTATTATTTATTTATTTGTTTGTTTGTTTGTTTATTTATTTATTTATTTTGTCTTTTTGAGATAGGGTCTCTCTATGTAGTTCAGGCTGGTCTTGAGCTCACTTTTGTAGCCCAAGCTAGTCTTGAATTCACATTGATCCTTCTGCCTCAGCCTCCCAAGTGCTGGGATTACAGGCGTGCGCCACCACGCCCAGCTTCATTAAATTTTTCTACCTACTTCATGACAACCCATACATAATGTCTAGTTCGTTAAAACACCGCTCAGATTAAGAGATAAGAAAATCCAATTGAAAGCCCCCTTGGAAGATAAGTGCTCCATGGGCATAGATTTGCTGTCTCTGGCTTTGAACTTCATGCGAATCCAATCACTCAGTACAGACTTGTGCCTAGCTTTCACTGCACATTATGGCACTTGTTGGATGGATTGTTCTTTCCACTGCTGTGCAGTACCCATTGTAGGATATGTATATTAACTATCTTCTGTACTGGTCATGGGCATTTGGGTTATTTTCAGTTTTGTGCTGTCAGGAAAATTTTTTACTTTGCCTCCTGGTAAGTGTAATTGCTCAGTTCTCTCGGGTGGGATTTCATAAGTGGAGCTGTCATCACAGGACGTAGGTATACTTGCCTGAGTGGACATATACACGGCCATAGTCACACCAGTGATTTTAAGAGAGAAAATCTGTGTAAAAAATTGGTTTGAACAAGGTATGAGGACATGTGCTATGTGCTATAGTCTGAGGTATGTGGGAGGCTGAGGCAAGAGGATGCTTTGAGCCCAAGATAAAACTGTAGGCTTCTCTCAAAAAAGTTGGCTAAATAAGTTTTTGAACTGAAACAGAAAGAGATGACAGTAAGGTGACACAGAGTAGCTGCCTCCAGCTACTACTGTCCCTTGGGGTTGGGCACAAAAGGAAGAGGTTGGGCTAATAGAGTCTAGAAGCTTGGAGGAGTCCTACCATACTTAGGCAAGGTGTTGGTGCCTAGCAGCTGGTGTTGGTGCTATGCCAGAGGGACATAGTGAGGGTGGTTCTTGGGAAGAAAAGAAAAGAAAATGAAAACAAAACAAAGCTAGAGCCTGCTACCAAGATGCCCAGAGATGAAAGCTGTGCCTGGACTTCATTCCACTGACGTTCCTGTTACAGCCAGGTGAGTGGGGCCCAGTTCCAGTGTCGCAGAACTCACTGTGTATGCAGGGGGCTGGGAACCACCACACTTGAAGGCTGACTGTGCCTTGCAATGTGAACAGGTGTGGTGGTGTCCTCAGCTTCCTGATGTGCATGCAGACGTACTGGTCATTTTGCTGGAAGCGTGTATGGGGTCAGAGACAGAATGCAAAATCCTCTGTATGTTCACTTTAATGACCAAACAGAAATTGAACACTGCATCAGAACTGAGTTTCCCAGCACTGCCTGGACAGCTGCACGGTGCAGATGGGCAGGCATCTTTCTTAAGGTCCACATTACAAGGATGCTCTTTGGAGGTAAAGTGTGATGTTTGGTAAACGTGAGTGTTGGGTTCAAGTCTCTTTCCTATCTATGGCAAATCTGTGACAACTCTGAGACTTCTCTGTGCTTTGTTTGGCTAGATGGGACTTGCAGTCACTGTGTGGGCTGGCAGCTGTGCGACCCAGTGAGGACCAGCTCCGCAGTGTCTCCCAGCACAGCTTTCTCCCAGTGTGGCTCTGCTTATGCACTGTTGGCCAGGGGCTCTGGGTTTTTTTAGCTGAGTTTAAAACCATCCTTAAAATGTTACCTATATCCAGGCATGGTGACACATGCCTATAATCCTAGCACTCTGGGAGTCCATGGCAGGAGGATTACAAATTTGAACCTAGCCTGGTCAATTTGGAAACTTACCTAATGAGATTCTGTCTCAATATAAACAAAGGAAAGTCTGGAGAGGTAGCTCAATGGGAAGGTCTCAGTCTCGGTACCCAGCATAAAAACAAATAAAAACCTCAGCCACACCAAGCGCAGTGGCATGTGCCTATAATCCCAGCTACCAAAGAGGCTGAAGCAAGAAGATCACAGATTCAGAGAAAGCCTGCAATTTAGAGAAACTCTCTTTCAAAGAAAAACAAGGCTGGAGATTTAACTCAGTGATAGAACACTTGCCTACCATGGGTTGAATCCCCAATACCACAAAACAAAGCCTTATCTAGTCACATCCTAAAGGGGTCCTTTTTTTGTTCCTCTGTGGTTTGTAAAGCACTTTGAAGGTCCATGTGTTGAAGGCCGAGTATTCAGCTTGGTGCTATTCTGAGGTGGAGTAAACTTTCAAGGGGTAGGGCCTGGTGGGAGGACAATAGGTCATGGGGATGTGCCCTCCAACAGAAATGGAGACCCTCATCATTTCGCCTCGATGAGGCAAATGGTTGGGTTTGTCATGTGCTCCCTGCCATGGTGTTCTGCTTTGCCACTGACCCGGAAGCAACGAGACTCCCTGAACATAGACTGAACCCTCTGAAACTGTGAACCCAAATAGATAGTTCTTCTTTACAAGCTGCCTCAGGGGTTTGTCACAAGACAGAAAGCTGACTCACAGTTTTGGAAAATCAGGGTAGTGGAATGAAAGGCAGCTTTGGTGAGGACTGATCTTGTCTCTGCTTCTTGACGCTATTTCTCTTTTTCATTCTCATAGTTCTAGCTTATGGCCTTATACCAATTGCTCTATATATATGTCAGCATTAGACAACATACTCTTTGAAGGTAGAAATCAAGGCTTCTTCATGTCTAAACGACTCTCTGGCTTCTAGCACCTGCCTGAATATAGTATGCTCACTACTAATATTTATGGGAACAGGCAAATATCTGGAAATTAGAATATTAAGAATTTCAAAAGCAATGTGCCTGAGGCTAAAGTGATACACACTTATGTAAACACAGCATCCAACTGTCAGTAGGCCTTGAGTTATAGTTTGTGTCTAGTTGTCCCCACAAAGCCTCATGCAGTCATGGGGTGGGAACTTCTACAGTTGGAGATTAACTCATGACCCACTAGGATTATGGGTCTTAGTATTGCTGGGCTTATGGGTGTGAACACCACACCCAGCCTGAGACAACAGCCTGAATGTAACATGAGAGAGACAGAGAGACAGACTTCCTCTCTCTGCAGCCATTGTTGCTGGTACTCTTGCATTTGCTCTCTGCTCTTCGCTGCCACCGTGAATGGATGCTCTCTGCCCTATGCCACTCAGCGGTGGAGCCAAGCCAAGTATGGACTGAAACCCCCAGTAACTGTGAGCTAAATAAACGTTTCTTTCCTTCATTTGGGGTGCTGGGTATTTGTTCCAGCAATGAGAGAAGAGTGTCTAAGACACCTTGTAAGGGGCCAGAACACAGGCTTTTTGATGACCAAAGTTTTTAAGCTAGCTTTGCTGGCAACTTCCTCCAGTTGAGGCCATTTGGAAAGCAATGGGGCCAACTTCTTAGAGGGCTGGGTCAGCAGAAGAACTCTGAGATTTTGCAATACTGGGATCACCAGGGCCTTGCGCTGGCAGCTTCCACCCCTGACCTATACCACCTCCCCCAGCAGAAGAGCTTCTAATCACATAGAGTTTAACACACCTACTGCAACTGTTGGGAAAATTGAGGAAAAGTCAGGAAGCCTTTGTCTGCAATTAATTTAGAATTTCAAATCAGAATATGTTAGTTTTCTACAATATGTGTTGGAGAAATGCTAGCAGCACAAAACTTTGTAAGCAGGTCTGATAATAATATAGAACCTGCTTGGGTAGAGCATTCCAACTCAAGGCTCAGGCCCAAGCTATGGCTCTGAGCATAGACTGGGCACCCTGGCTTTAAATATCTATGATGTTGAAGCATAGTAGGCTGTGTATAAAATCTCAGCACTCTGGGAGAGCTGAGGCAGGAGGCTAGAAAGTTTAAGTCCAGCCCAGGCAACTTAGGGCCAACCCACTTCAAAAATAAAATATAAAACAATACTGGATGTGTGATTTAATTTAAAAGTCCATGGGTCCAATCCTCAACACCACAGACCATGATAAGCATAAACAAAAACAAAAAAAATGCATCCTGTCACTTGAGAATTCAAGTCAAGGAGAGTTAGTGGTAGCTAAAGACAGGGCATTGAGGCTAAGCCATAAGAATATTTTTAAAATATTTGGGACACATAGCCTACTTTTAACATATGAAAGCCTAACGTTTGTGATCTAGACTACGTGTGCTTTGGTTTGGTACTGAGATTGAACCCAGGGCTTTCACACTGACCTGTATCCCCAGATCCTTTTAAAATTTAATTCTGAGACAGAGTCTTCCTAATTTACCAAGTTGTCCAGGGAGGGCTCAGAGTCACAACCCTCTTGCCTCAGCCTCTCAGAGTCAAGATCATACACTGCCATACTTAGCATAGACCATATATATTTGATGTGCATAACTTTGTTATAAGAGTGGATGGGATTTGTCTGGTAAGAGAGGTTGAATATCCCTTTTCTTATCTGCAATGTTTGAGACTACAAGTGTGTCAGATTTCAGATTTTTGGATTTGGGCATCTTTGTACATAATGAGTTATTTTGATGCTGGGACCCAAGCCTAAACAATAAATGCATTCTTATTCCAAAGGATAATTTTATACAATATTTTACTAATTTCATTCATAAAATACAGTTTCCAGTGTGGAACTTTCCATTTGTGGTATCATGTTGGCCAAAACTGAAAAAGTTTTGGATCTTGGAGCACTTTAGAGTTTTGGGTTAGGGATGCCCAACCTGCACTTAGAGAGAGTGGACAGAGATGTCCTTTCTTTCTTTAATAATTTAAGGCTGGGGCATACCTCAGGTGTAGAGTGCTTGCCTACTCTGTGCAAAGCCCTAAAGAGGATGCAATAACAGCAGCATGCTTTCCTGATTAGTGAAAGACTCTGGCTGCCCCAGCTTGGTCTGCACGAATGCAGAGATGAGCCGGGGGAGGGAAGCGACCAAGAGAAGAAGGCCTGCACACAGCTCTTTCCTTTGATTAGGCAAATGCAAACTCAGTATGGACTCTTCGACTCTCTTCTCACACACACACACACACACACACACACACACACACACACAGACACACAGAAGACAGAGACAGAGAGAGAGATGTGAGGAGAGAGACAGAGACAGAGAAAGATAGAGACAGAGACGGAGACAGAGAAGTGCTACCTGCTATCAGGCCCACAGCTTGGGGGCTCCACGGAGTCTGTACCTGCTGACAACATCATGTGTGATAATTCCAAGATATTATGGCAGTAACCACTTATTAATGGAAAAGAAAATTCCAAATTAAAACACCATCCAATCATTTATGTTAGCAAAAGATTTATTTGAAACAGGTTTGTGCAGACATATACCAGTGGACAGGATTGATCAAAGCTACAGATCACTAAATTCTCCCAACATCCTTAAACATACAAGGAGATGCCTTACATTTGTATTCACTCCAGGAGGGAACGGAGCTCTACACAACCATAGGACATTAATAGGTCGGGAAAACAGTTACACTTCTAAAGGGAGGGAACAAAAACCCCACCAGCCTTGGAAGCTCTCACTGCTCTGCTGGGAGCCAATTAAGCAGGCCCCTGCAGCCCAGATTGAAAGCGCTCCATCACAAACTGTGTTTAAGCAATTCCAGCACAGATGTGACAGGGGACAGGAGAACTCATAGCTCAACTTGCATGACTGACACCACAGAGACGCTGCATTGGAACATGGCGATGCAAGGATGTCAGGCCTGCGGGAATGAGGGGATCACCCTGCAGCTGGCCGCACTGCTGTGGCTGCCTGCACTGCCCTGGAGAGACCCACATGGAAGCAGCTTTGTCCATCCCTGCTGGCAACAGGGAGAAGGAGCAGGGGAGGAGAGAGCAGTTTTCATTCTTAAGTTTGTGTTTTAGTGAAAAGCCAAATGAGTCTTTACTGGTGTGATGTGGTGTGTGTGTGTGTGTGTGTGTGTGTGTGTGTACATGCGTGCTGGGGACCAAACCCAGGGTTTTGCACATTTCAGGCAAGAGCCCCACCCCTTCAGCCAAAGGAGATCTTTGAAAAATAGCACATAATAATTGTATACTTGTAAACAGTATGGCGCAAGGACCTTGTTGGAAGGAGAGACTTACACCTGCACAGGTTTCTTTTTTTCTGTCATTTACTGTTGTTTCTTGATTCACCCATAGCTGCACATCCAGCTAATTTCTAGGAATAACACCGGATCCGTTCCCTGGGGGGGGGGGGGGGGCACAGCCTGCTCCTTTGGATTTCTGCCTTCCAGGTTTTCCTTCCGCACGGACGCACTTACCTGCACCAAGGCACCCGCAAGCTCTCTTGACCCCTAAGTTTCCTGCACAAGGTTATTTGGTTAGTGCCATTATTTCAACTTTCTTCTTTCAATTTCTGCCATTAATCACAGCTACCTGACACTTTGTTCTTGACTTTTAAAACAAACAGCTTTCTTTTCTTTTTTCAGCCAGGTCAGAAGAAAGGCCTGTGGGCTAATCTTTTGAGCCTGTTTTTCTTGGTCCAATGCCTGGGAGAAAAAATAGTGTAGGTATCGGATCTGGAGGCTGCTAGGGAGAGAGAGGCTGTCATTGGAGAATGAGGCAACCTGGATGTAGAAAGAATCACTCCTTTGTTTTTCCTCCCTTGGCAGAGGGGAGGTGTTGGTCCTAGGCTAATGATGGGAGGTTGTAGCTGGGGTGAAGGGTGAGGGTGAGCACGCCCCTCTTTTCTCTCTCATTTGCTTATAGCTTCTGACCACTTAGATTTTTTTTTTTTTTTTTTTTAGTACCAGGGATTGAACTCAGGGTTTCATGCTTGCCAGACATGCACTGTGCCTTTGAACTATGTCCCTAGCCTTAACCACTTAGATTTATGTTGATTTCATACCCCTTTTTAAAAAAATATATTTAAAAAAATCATTATTTATTTTTTTGGTATAGGGTCTCGCTACACAGCTGGGATTCCTACTGACCCTGCTGACTCAGTGCTGGGATTACAGGCGTGCACCACCACGCCCAGTTTCAGTGTATGGCATGGTGCCCAGGGTTCTCAGGGGGTTGGGGGAGGCACACATGAGGCACAAGGGATTGAACCCTGGTCCTTGCGCTGCCAGGCAGGCACTTAGACCACCAAGCTATCTTCCTAGGCCCCCTTTTATTTTTACTCAAGAAATAACTCAGACCCAACAGAGAGGAGGAGGGTAGGCATGGAAAGGTGGACTGCTAGGCAGTTTGGGATGCTAAGAAAAAAAATGAATAAATAAAGGATATGCATCCAGTTGAGTATAACCAGCCCCTCCCTTTCAAGAATACTAAATAGTGTCACTATGGGGTCTGGAGTCTCACTTCTACCATGACCTTTGGAAACCTTTCTGTCTTCCCACAGCGCCAAATGGAAAAATTGATAGTACTGGTAGATAACAACCCCCTAGGCTATCCTGAGACAGATACCTGCCTGTGGCCAATGAAGAACCATCAGCAAAACTGAGTGGCATGTTTTTTCTGAAAGGAGAGGACCTTAAATGTCACCTTCATTTTTCTATTTGCTAATTTGAGAATGTGTATGAAGAAGCAATGAGTGTGACAGGGAAGGCCATGTTTCCACTTCACCTGACAAACTCATTTTTGCTCAAACTATTATTTTAGGTTCTGCCTAACTTTCTTCTCTGTGCACATTTCTTTTCCCTTTTTTTTTTTTTTTTTTTTATGGATCCCGGGATTTGAAGGCTACATTTCAAATGCTGAAGCTAAATCACTCCTTGAATTACATTGGGACAATGATCCAAGGCAGCAATTCAAACCCTCACTGAAATGTATGTAGTTGTTTCACATGTTAAAAACTAAAGATCACCTTATCCTACAGCACAGTTTTGCAAACATTACAATTCAACCTATGGTTTAAGACATGCATCTCTAGCAACAGGAATATCTGATAGAAAATTTTCTTGCTTATGGCTTAAAAAGTGGGGAGGTTGGTGTTATAATAAATGGAGATTATAGGCTGTAGCTTTTTAAGAAGTGTTCATACTTGAAGTCTGTAGTCTGTATGGCCATATATAGTTTCAAATATTAGCTACCCACATTCACTTTTCATTATTCACTGCTTTTTGACAGTTGTCAGCTCTGTACAGCACATCTAAAGCCTTGTCGGGTAAGAGAATATGTCAACAGGCAAGCTCTGCTGAATCCTAGTTTCATTTTTTAAGATATGTCTCTACAAATGAGAATGCCATCCCCTTTCTTCAAAGCAGCGATTTTGTGTGGTACACTGATTCAAATAAGTTATGTCTTCTGTGTGTGTGTGTGTGTGTGTGTGTGTGTGTGTGTACGTGTGTTAGGAAATGGGAGAAAACAATACTGGTCCAGAAGTCTGGAATAGTCTACTTTGAGACAGGACAGAAACATCAGCTATACTTCCCAAATAATTACAAAGCCTGCTCTGAGTAGCAATTGGTTGTCTATGCAGACTTCCAGGCAGAAACAGGTGGCTTTTCCTGGTCCCCCTCTCTCCCTCCCTTCCTCTCTCCACAACATGTGCTTTCTACAGCTGCCAGTGGGAATGGCATCCGTGTGGCAGGACCCAGAACTGAGCTCTGAGAACGGTCAATTTGCAGTTGGCCCCAACAGGACAGCCTCATACAAAGAGCCAGCCTTCTGCACGTAGCACTGGCTGTGAGGTTTGTCTGGGTGGGGCTTCCAACTCAGCCCAGCCCACCAGCTGGCCCTGAAGTGCCCACTGCGTGACCTGCTCGCCCGACAGTCACTTACTTTGTGCCAGTGTGACAAGCCCCATGTGACAACTCCACTACAACTTCACTGAGCTGACAGCCAGATAGGGATGCCAGTCCAGTCTACTCTGTTCCCTGGAGAGGGGTTGTGTGTGACACTCTGACCTCAGTTTAAAGATAGGAGAAATGGCACGGCCCTTAGCTGGCCCAGGCTAAATATTATACATCATGCGCCATGGCAGCTGCCTCGCTGAGAAACTAATTTAGTAGCCCATCTATAAGAACTCTTCATCACATGAGAGAGTAACCAGAAAGGGATCCCTTCCAGAAATGTTTTCCTCTGTGTGTGTACAAACTTCATTATTGCAAAGACTGTTTAGTCTACTTCTCAAGGAGGAACATGTACTTCAACCCCAGAAAATGCAAACTGTATTTTAACCTAAAATATAAAATAACAAGCAAAAACAAAAACAAAAACCCTAAACAAAAACACATTTCCTTCCGAAATCTGATTTGAAAGGGTTTAAGTTCAAGAAAGGGCCAAGTGCTTGACCAAGAGCTGAGCTTTCAGTCTTCCCAAATCAATTTTGTTCCCAGATGAAAGAAAGCAAACCATCACGATGTCCAGGACACGTTCAGCTCTAATTCTCCTTTCTCCCCTGGATTTTGGCCATTATCTTTCTGCACATGCGGTAAAGAATCGCCCCTTGGTCTGATGTGTTCACCTCCTGTCCTCATCCCTGCCTGGCAGTCTTCAGGGATTCGAGTTACCGGGCACTCTAGTATTTCCCTGTGTTTTATTTGCCATGGAGAGGAAGGAAAGAAAACATTCTGCTCCAGCCTAGGGCTTCCACCCCTCTCCGCAATCTAGTTAACTCAGAAGTGTGAATTGGCTTTCTTAGGTCAGTGAACATTGTATTCTAGGTTATTCTAATGCCCAATGAGTTGCGGATGTTCCAAAAATACAGTGTCAGGAAGCAGCGTGCACTGTTGTTTTATTTCCCAAGTTATCACACCATTCCTCAAGGAACTGTGTGCCATTCTAACCAGTAACAGCTGCCCACATGCATGTAAATCATCAAACAATCTGGCTGGGCTCCACAGAGGAGAGGATGCTCCTCCAGGGAGTCAGCTATTGAGGGGCCCGGTCCTCCCTGGCCTGCCAGCAGGTTCCTTCCAAGTTCAGAATGTGGGGTGACAACGGGGAAGTCAGGGGCCTCTACTCCCTTTCTTCATCTCAGAACTCAGGACCAGCCCCTGTATAAAGCTGTCTAGATAAAGCAAGGAATTATTTTTAGAAGGGGCATTCCCTTGAGATGTTTTAAATTCTTTTCATAAAAGTATGTGGCAAGGTCCTGTTTCAGCTCTTGTCCACAGGATGCTGATTGCAGTAATGATCTGGGCTTCTGCATGAGAGTTTCTACAGGGGAGGACAGCAGAGGGATTCTCCTCTCTGCCTTGGATCCAGAGCACACTTAACTGTCTCTGAGGACATCTGTGGTCCTCTTCCTCTTGAGCCTCACGGCCCTCTTCTCTCCCTCTGGCTTTGTTCCTCCTGATTCTAGAGCTACACAATAACAGGTGTCTCTCCTCACTGTGCAAACATGTTATTAATCCAACGCTTTCCAGAAGTGAAAGTCTAGCGTTGCTCTGGGGCCCCAGGAAACCACTGTGGGTGCTGAGGTGGTCACTAAGGTCCAGTGATCAGGGTTAGGGAATGAGTGCTCGTAGCTGGAGCAGGCAAAGGCTCCCACCACCACCCTGGTCCTCAAGACCCCTTGTCAGAAAGAGGCAGGTGAATGTCTGGGGCATATATGAATATGTTTTTCTTTTCAGTTATAGAACTAAATAGGTGATAGAGGAAGGGATTTCTGGCGCCTACATCTGCATCTGCAGTGGGACAAGATGAAGTGCAGTTTAGAGTGGGCTTTGCACCAGCTGCCATGCACTGAGCCCAGCGGCCAGCTATGCAGAAGTCTGAGGACAATGGTGGCAGGACCAACCAGCTGGCTGGCCCCTGGGGAAGGAGGTGTGTGAGAGCCCATGGGGCAGCTGCTTGGCCTGGGAATGTGGCTGAGAGATCCAAGGAAATGTTCTTGAGTTTGCTGCCAGCAAAACAGAGATCTTTGCGATTTCACTGCAATCAAGAAGTTTATGCCACTTCATACAAACAAAAGAGGAATGCAAGCGAGTGAGCAACCTGCCTAAGGTGAAGTTGCCTGCTGCCCCTGGGACCTAACTGGGAATCAGCAAACAGGAAGTGAGTGTGCCCCAACGCATCTACACATGAGACCCCCATCCTGGGTGTCTCATGCAACATAAAACTCCTTTTGTTTTCTCCCAGAACAACTAGCACTGATGTTTAAATATTGGTGAAACATAGTGTTTTTAATTTCACACCTTGCAGAGCATAGTCGAATGCTTCATAACAACGTAAACAGAAGTTTAGGCCAAGCGCTGCAGACAAATGAGGAGGGAAAAATGGCTTTCCCTGTGGTCTGTGCTCCGGGCTTGCAAAGGAATATATAACTAACAAACTGGTCGGCTAAGGCCACAGAAATGTGTTTTCGAGTTGTTTTGGCTGCGGACACCAGTTTCTTCTGACAAAGAAGTGTTAACATTGGTTACAACGAACACAACCTCTTCCCTGGAACCACAAAGTCAGGAAAAGTTGCAGCTTATTTCTTCTTCGACTTCTTTTTGGTGGTGTCATACGCTCGGACTATTTCTTCCTGAGTAACAGCTCCGTGTTCTTCTTGGGAAAAGGCATACCCATCTGCAAGAGACATGGGAGGAGGTGAGTGAGGCCAGGGCTAGGCCAGCGTTCGACCCTGAAGGTAAGGCACTGGGAGACCATCACAGCTGAGCTGCAGGCAGCCTTGCGTGGAGAGGCTGAGATGAACGAGAAGGGAAGGGTCTTGTCTGTTTTTTGCTGCTATAACAAAATGCTATAGGCTGAGAAGATGATGGACAGTACAATGTATTTGGCTGGTAGTGCTGGAGTCTGGACAGCCCAGGATTGATGGGCTCTATGTGTGAGGAGGGCCTTTCTCCATCAGAACATGGTGGAATGGCACCACGATTCTGAGACAATGGAAGAACTCGCTTGGTGGCAGCATGAACAGAGCCCCCAGGAAGTAATCACTTCTTGAAGTTGCTACCTTTTCATACTGTGACAGAGGCAGCTGCATTTCACGTGAGTTCTGGAGGGGACATCAAATTGCAGTGGGTGGGTCTATTATTTCTGAGAGGCTGCAGCTGAGCTGCGTGTAGGCAATGCGGACAGAAGGTCAGTGGTCCCTGTCTCTACCTTCCACCGCTAGCTGAGAAGAAGCAATGTGTCCACCGGCCTGAAGCTGCAGGCTCGCCCTCTAACTTAGGAAGCCAAAGACAAGTCAGAAAAAGCATACACCATGCTAACAGAAAAAGCTGGCAAAGCGGCTGTCTTTAAATTGGAATGATTCAGAATGCAGTAAGTAATGGAAGTGGCTTACTTCCATGTAAATAAAAAACAAAGGGTTTAAAAACTGATCCTGTGGTCACAGGAAGCCTGGTTCTTATAATCAGTTCACAGGGCAAAAATCAAGTGAATCATCAGCAGCCCCTATTCAATAATGTGTGTCCAAGGCACTATCGTACATTTTGCTTACAGATAGCTTATTCAATCCTCCTGGCTTTCCTCTGAGACATGTGATACAGATGAGAAAACTGAGGCACAGATGCTGTATGCTGGGGAGTTGCTCAAGGTCATAGGCACAGTGAGTAGCACACCTGGATGTCAAACCCAGGAGGTGTGACAGTTGGTCCACATCTTACTGCGTTGCCAGCTCCGAAAGAGGTTTGGTGTTCATAAGCTCAAAGCTGGGCTTTGCTTCCAACTGTTCCTTCCCACCCAGAGGACACTGGCCATATTCACTCTCCGTGGGCTCACCCTACTCCCTGGCTTCTGGCCCTTCACCAGACCATGCCTGCCAGCCACCACCTGAGAAAGCCCAAGCTCAGAGAGGCCACCCTGGGGGCAGGGCCTTCAGAGGAGGCTTAGGGTTGACTGAAGACACAGAGACTGAACAGCAGAGAGAGGGTCTGGGACCTAGAGGGCCCATGAGGGAGGCTGTCCCTCAGTGAAGGCAGAACCAATCACGGGACCTGAGAGGACTGAGAAGGGGGTCTTCTCTGGGCAACTTTTGTTCACTGACTCACCTGGACTTTAACAAAATGCAGTCCACAAGCCAAGAAGTCCCACTGTGGGGAGGTGGCTTCCGGACCAGGCCAAACCCTCGCGCAGCCAGCCCAAGAGTGGGCTGGAGGTGGGGCCAGCCTCAATGGGGAGGCTTTGTTGGTTCCTGCCCAGGCACAAAGCCCAGGCAGCATATCTGAACTTCTTTAAGGTGCTCTCCACAGGTGCTGTGCTCTGACTCTCACAGCTGTTCAGCCTTCTCGGGATCTGCTTCTGAGCCCCGAAGAACCAGTACCGACTCTTAGGGCTGTTTCTATGGGAGCATTCGGATTTCTGCCACACTGCTTGTTCAGAGCTGACCAGGGATAATAAACTGTCGCTGCCAGATGGGAGGAGCTGCTCCAGCTTCCTGCCTTCCTCTGAACACCTCCCCGCCCAAGCCTCACACAAGGTGCTCTTTGTGGTGCATTCCAAGAGGACCTGCCTGTCGCTGGGATGTTTCAAAGCAAAAGCTAGCAAATAACACTGTGTCTTCTCATAAAAAGGTTGTTTGCTATGGTCAACTTGGACAATTTTCATTCTTTGGTCTTTTAAAAAAGAAACATTTTGATAAATAGCTGATGTGTCTCTCACAGAGTCACAAAAGCAGCTGTCCCTGGGTGAGATGCATCTGGGAATGCAGGTGCTGTCTCCTACCGCAGCGACAGCAGCTGCACAAGGCAAGCTCCTCAGTCTGACTGGAGTTAGGCTTCAGTAGGCCATGCTAAAAGTTCTTTATAAACACTTCTGTGGCAGGTAGGGCACACCGGGGCTGTCCACCCTGAGGCAGCTTTCTCCACTGACTCTGCTTCCATCTTGGACCCAGGGGGTCTAAGTGGCTGGAGTACTGGGGCAAGAAAGGAAGCTTTCTGTCTCAGTTTGGTTACTACTTGGCCACGTGACCCCAGGCTCTTTGAATTTCCTGGGTCCTGGTTTCATTTAAACTCTGTACCACCAGAGAAGAGAGGAGCCCATCTCAACAGTGAAGCCATTAGAATAACTGCTACCCATCTCTTTGGGTCATTTTTTTGCAGGGAAAAGGTTGGGTAGAAAATGAGGGAGACTTAATGAGATATTAAAAAAAAGCATTTTAAGCTGGGTGTGGTGGTGCACATCTGTAATCCCAGCACTTACGAGGCTGAGAAAGGAGGATTGGCATAAGTTTGAGTCCAGCCTGGGCCATATAATAAGCTCAAAGCCAGCCTGTACTGCATAGAGAGACCTTGTCTCAAACATTTTGGGGGTTTCCTTTTGGAAAACGTATTTTGGCTTTTAGGATTGTCCCCTCCATGTTCAAAGAGAGGGCACAAAAGCCTTGTTCTGTTTGTCCCGCTCTCTACCCATAACATGTCTGTGTCCACTGAGTACCCAATTTCAGGTATATTTTCACCTCATGGCTGCATGAATTCCTCAAATGACATAAGTAGCTTCTTGTCAACAGGGCTTTGTGGTGGAGTGGTTGGGGCTGAGTAAGCCACGCTGAGTCTTGAAGGGTTTCCCTCTTAAGATCAGTGTTTCCTTCCAGTTCTGGAGAAGCTAGGGTCTACCTCAGCAGATGACAGATGCAGGGAGACCTACCCTGGCTGGCAGGAAGCTAGGCTTTTCTCCAGAGAGCAGGCAGATAGCAGCTTCTCACCCTGCTGCACAGCCTATTCCCAGCTGAGCAGAGAATACCAAGGTCACTGCTAAATGTTCCTCCTGTGTTCCCATCGCTGTAGCTACAATATATTCCCAGCAGTTGGGCATCAAGACTTTCTTAACCTTTGCTGAGATTTGAAGTGGATTCTAAAAATCAAGAATGAGTGGAAGAGGGCCTCACAGATTTACCGTAGGAAGAGGGTGAGGGTGCGATCTCCCTGGCTCATGAAAGTATTCTCCTTTTGGAAGCCAGGCCCAGTGGGTGTTAGAGCTATAGTCTGTTTGAATGGGACAACAAATCCCAGAACGACTCAACTGGCCCCACCTGCTGAGCCTCAGCCTTCAGCCTGACAAAGGAATGCACTCAATTAGATTCTGCCTGGTGAACATTCAGCTTCCACTTGCATCCAATGGGAGCTCAGAGGAAGCCCCAACATTTACATTTCCCACTTCCCTCATTTTTCAGGAAGTCCTCACAGCCACAAAGTCCTGAGGGGGGCCTAGAGGATGTGCTCCGTGGACCCAAGCTGTGAACTTTCCCTGGCTGGCTTCCTAAATACATAGCCACAACCAGAATCTGAGGAAGAGCTGGGGATATATAGATGACAAAATAAGTGAATATCTTAGTTATTTTGTTTTATCTAAATATAACATATGGTCAGGTTCACAGAATGTCCATTTTTTCATTATTTTGGAATACAATTTCTCTTATGTGGCATTTTTAAATCTATGTTCTGATAGCCCCTTAATGAATGTATTAGTTTGCTGTCTAGCAAATACTGCTGATATCCACAGAACTGGAGAAGATCATGGAAACAATGAGGAAATCTGGCTGTGGAAGAAGTATGGAGGAAGTATATGTGAAGAATAAAGAAAAACAACAGTCATTCTAAGCCATTTGTAATTGTCTGCAGAATTTCTCACTAGGCCTTTGACTTCAGCATTATTAATTGTACAGTGGTGTTCATAGTAGTTTTCTATACTAGTTTTCTTCATGTTGCTATGATGAAACGCCCAGGGCTGTGTACCCTATAATGAATCAAAGGCACTTGGTGCAGGTGCAAGGTGTCACACTTGGTAACGGTACTCTTACTAGCACATGGCACCCATAGCAAGAGACAGGGAACTCTCTTTCTTCGTATAAAGCTCCCAGGATTGTGTTATAGGACCTTCACCCTGGTTTCTTCCTGCAATCTTAACCACCTTCCAAGATCCAAATTTTGAACATCATACTTGGGTTAAGTTTCTGCCTTCTTAATATCTTACAATGGTGACTAACTGTCACGATCCTTAGGGGACATCTCATACTATATAAAAACCACTGCAGTAACTTAAATTCCCACCAAGATTAGTGTTTCCTTCCAGTTTCCCAGAAAGACTGAGGCCTGAAACAGCAGATGAGGATATGCAGGAAGACATTCAATAGTCGGAAGGCACTATGCAGACCTTCTTGTACCCCAAAGTTCAGGCCACTTGATGGTTGTACTGAGTTATTAATGATAAAATCATCCTAAATTATCAGGCTATTAGACACTGGGTGTTTTTAAAATGTGAGATACAGAAGTTATGCTTTTACTGGTATTAACTTAGTAGATTTGTTTCTCTTTTTTTTCAAATGTATCTTAAGAAAAACAATAGTTGTTTCAAGCCATTTAGAATTGCCTGCAGAGCTTCTCACCAGGCCTTTGATTTCAGAGTACATGTTCCCTATATTATTTCCTTGAGACATTAATGAGCGAAGAGCGTGGCTCCACAGCATGAAAGCTGTGGCCCAGGGACTCGGCACGCAGAAGGTGCCTCGCATGCTTTGCAGGAAGATGCACAAGGACACAGATTATTATAAGTCTATGGTTTTTTCTTAAGAAGGAAAATAGAAATGTAAAGAAACATATAAGCACCTAAAGTTGCTCAGCATGTGGCCTAATAATAATAATAATAATAATAATAATAATAATAATAATAACAATGCCTGACATTTATTGGATTCTTCCTATGGTCTAGCATATGAGAGATACTTTATTTACATGATCTCATTTTATTTCTCTGATAATTACAGGTAGGATTTCATATCATTTCCCTTTTACAGATGCAGAAACAGAGATCAACTAACTTTCCCACAGTCACAAAAAAAGTGGCAGAGCAGGGACAAGAACCTAGACAAGTAGCCCAACTCCAGACAGGGTACACTATGGACTGCAGTCCTTGGAGGGTCCTGTCAAACCTAGCTTGACCAGAACCTGGGGTTCTGGGCATCATTGGGCCAGTTGCCCTCCTGACCCGAACCTCCACTTAATGTTTACAAGACTGGTGCCGCCTGCCTCCTGGGGTGGGAGGGCACTCAAGGGCAGGGGCTGCACCCCATATGGAGATTTCACTTGGGGATATGAGCAGAGGAAGTGGATTATGGGACAGTGGTGACAGGCAACACCCTACCTTCTCTTCCCTATGGACAGGTGGAGCTCAACCAGCCTTCAGGAAGATTTGTCAATACCTACACAATATGTGCACACATGTTCCAGGTTCACTGAGTGTCCTTGTTCTACGAGGCACCACCTCCTACACCCCCAAGCAGGCAGTGGAAGACAGGAGAAGGAGCTGCACTGAGGCATGGAGGAACAGGTAGGGCCCTGGACAGCAGCCAGGAACCCTTCAGGTGGGAGCTGAATGTCCAGATTGATCAAAAGAACCCCACAGCTCCCTGTGAGTTCTGAAGTGCAGGCTCTCACTCTCCACTCTTCTGCATGGGGATGGTGGGGAGATAGTACCCCTAAACAGGTTAAGGTACAGAGACTCCTCTTCCCAAGGATTATCATTGTTCGCTAATTTTTAAATAATAAATCAACTCATGTACTGTCTTTGGGGAGCAGAATTTAAGAGTTATATCACCTTAAACTTTAAAAACATTCTCTTGGAAGATGTCACCATATTGAGATTTTGTCATTCAGATAGTTCAAAGGAACCTGCCTCCATGCAAGCCACACTCACCTGGTGTAGAACACAGGAATCCCACTCCCAGTGGGAGTCAGTACCACCTGCACTCCCACAGCCTGTGTCACCTTCCCTGCCTGGTCTCACACCCTGCCTGGGGGGCGGGCTACTCACGGGAGACACACTGCTGGATGGAGCCTCCTCTGAAGAGGGTCGGGGGCGTCTTCCTGCTGAGCCTCTTGAGGAGGCGGTCTCGTTCATTCATCCTGCAGGAAAGCAAACAGGTCAGGCTCGGGTCGCCCCAGCACATCTCCAAGATCTGGCAGATGACTTCAGGTTGTGAGATGAAACATCAAACAGGCAGGGTGGGTAGGGCCCCCATATCCAGCCAGAGGTCTGGTTTCCCAGGTAGCCTTGCTGTTTACAGTAGATGCTATCTTCCAAGTTGAGTGCACGGCTCTCCTTCAAAAGCCATCCTGTTTTCAGTCCCTCCTGTGCCCGAAGCCACATAATGCCTTCCCTTTCACTGAGAAGCGCCCCAGGTACCTTTTCCATTCCCAGAGGGACATTTCTACAGCAAATGCAGCAGGGTCTCAGCCCAGTCTGCAGCCCTTACCCTACCCAGTGCACCCCCAGGGCAGAGCCCTGCTCCAGTGCTGCAGGGCTTAGTAGGGGGCTGCTTGTGGCCACACCCCCCAACACTTGCTTTCATTGTAAATCAAAATCCAGATGTTTTCTTCTAAAACCCAGGGATGAGGAACTCTCTCTGCCTTTCCAGAGCCTTCCCCACATGGTTGCTTTGCAGAAATACGGAGCTTTCCCAGAGCATGGCTGGAATTTACACGGGTGCCCCCAGTCCCTGGGCTCCATCCTTACCACTGCCCCTTGCCCCCATAGCCTGGGTTTTGTTTTCTGCTCCCAGAATCAATCGCTGTCAGAAAAAATGAAATAGAAAGTTCCTGAAATGGACAATTCTTGGGTTTAAAGTGGGTAGCATTCTGAAAACATGCAGCTCACTTGCTCTCGTCACGTAGGCATTGCAGCACGTGCACCATCAGTTGAAGGGTGACCGTAGTATAGTAAGACTGGTACGGAGACCACTTCCTCTCACCGTCACCACAGGGCGGTTGTTACAATTACACTCATTACTATGAATTATTACTGTCAGTCTCTTACTGTGCCTAACTTAGAAATTAAACTTGCTTATTTGGAAATTAAACACAAACAGGCATGTGAATAAGAGCATGTGCAGGGCTTGGTGCCATCCACAGTTTCATGTGGAATCTCTGAAGGCTGTGGGTAAAGGAGGGATAGCTGACTTTTCATCTCAGAGTGTCGTTCGCTTGCCCCCCAGAGAGTCTTCTGGTACACAAGATTGGCCGATGCCTTCCATTACAGATTGAACTGTGTCCCTCAGAAACTCACATAGAGGGAATGGGAGTGCAGTTTAGCATACGTGAGGTCTGGCATATGTGTGCATGGGTGTATACTCACACACACTCACTCTCACGCACAGCCATGCCACATTGGTGTCCTAACACCTCATACATCAGAATGGGATCATGATTGGAGAAAGGGCTTTAAAGAGGGGATTAAGGTAACATGAGGTCGTACAGGTGGGTCCTGATCTAATCTGATTGGTGTCCTCAGAGGAAAAAGTAACAGGAGTCCTTATAGGAAAAGAAGAATAGGACACAGCTGAACACAGGCTGCAGGAACATCCGGAGCAGAAGGGCATCTACTGCTGAGGAGGGGCCTCAGGAAAGCCCAGCCCTGCCTATGTCCAGACTGTGAGAAATCAATGGATACCTTGGAAGTCCCTCTGTTATGCTAGCCAGAGCAGCCAGCTGACTCCCCTGCCCCCAATTTCCTTTGAAGAGAGGGCACCCTGGATGCAGCCTCTGCATCTCTCTCCCAAGGGCCTTCAAACAGGAGGTGTCCTGGGTGTTCCTGGGTTGATATTTGTTATGGACAGGAACATCTAAAGACTGTATTTTCTGACTGCCTTGGCTGAAATGCCATCCACACACTTCGTCACCACTGAAGGGTGCGCCTTGGTCAGCTTGCTTGGTGGAGTATCTGTGGGCTAGGGAGGAAGGATGCTTTTTCTGTCCCTTCACATTGGCTTTCCCTCTTCCTCCCCTTCTTTTGCTTTCCTCTGTAGGCTGAGGTGAGCCACGTGAGCAGCGGTGGGGCCAGGTGAGCAGCGGTGGGGCCAGGTGAGCAGCGGTGGGGCCAGGTGAGCAGCTACCCTCCACTTCAGGGAGAGGTAGGTACCTTTTGGGTGTACCTGCTCCTCCTCTGCATAGCTTCCGTCCTTGACCGTCCAGCAGCTCTAAAAGCAGCTCCAGGCTGGCTTCTAGATGCAGCTAGTGTGCAAAAGGGCTTGTCCTCTGTTGTACCTCACCCACCACTGGCGTACGGAGTCCTGTACAGAGGGTGCTGACACGCTCTGCTTCAGTCGCCATTAGTAGCCGGTGCAACCTTGCCAGCTAGGACTTGTGTGTGGCCACAAAGGGGGTCTGACGTCCCCTCCTCCCTAAACTCAGGGTAACATAAGACCAGGCTATGCCCCTCCTCCATCCTTACCATCCTAGCAGTTCTTGTTGGTGATGTGTGTCACCAAACCATAGCAGGGGGAAGGATCTTCAAAATCATGCCCCTCAGTCTCTCCCTAGGCAGGTGAGCAGCAAGCACTCGAGCTTTCATGAAGAGATCAGCGGCAGGCACAGAGACCAGCTACACCAAGTAACTAGACCAAGGGCGCATTGCACTTCGCTGGTGGGACTCCCGCTGCCTCCCCCTTGTTGCCTAATTCTCTTATGGAATGGCACTTGCCTTTTCCTCTTTCTCTGTTTTCAGTGAAATGGAATTTAAAGATCTGACTCTGTGCTTCTGAGGGACCTACTCTGTGCCAGGGCCCTTCTTACCCTTGTGGGGAGGGATCTGGAGGGCCAAGAAGATGTGTCCTCCGTGGCTCACGTTGTGCCATACTTCAGGTCGCTTGGACCTTATTAGCACTTGCTCAGTGATCCCTACATCTGTATCCCAGGCCAACTTGACATCTTCCTGAGCCTTGTTCCCTAGAAGTAGACCATAGCACTAGTGTGCATGCCCCAGGCCTGCAGGGGTGGCCAAGGGGTGCTTTTTGCATGGGGTATGGGCAGAGCTAGACATGGACGTCTGTGGGTAAATCCCCACAGGCACAGAACGGAGCCCAGGCTGGGAAGGGAGCTCCGGCTCAGACCTTCTGAGTGGCTGGGAAACAAAGTGCCCCACTTTTCACAAAGGGCTCATCAGCAGGGCACAGAACTATTTCTTATTTATTGGCGTGGTAAGGAACTTTCACATACTTAGATGTGACACATCTTGCACTCTTGTACCAGGACCTGCACGTGTCAGGAGCGGCCCTGGCTGTGTTGACTGCTTCACTTCATTTGTTTTGTTCTGTGGTTTTGGTGTCGGGATGGGATCCATGCCTTGCACATGCAAAGCACATGCTCTACCACTGAGTTACATCTCTGGCTCCTTACTTCAGGTTTTAATAAAACAATAAACACTCAAATACAGAGTATCCCTATGCGCCCTTCCTGGACTCATTCTTTCCCTTCTATAAACAAAGTTAGAAATAAGCTTATTCATATTTTATATTTTTGCTTTATGTATCCAAATTTATATGTATTCACAATTAATAGACAATTTTGTTTTAAAATACATATAAGTGATACTATTTATTTCTATTTATTATTTTCATGCCTCTTCTTTGCAATTTTCTCCTCTTATTATGCCTACTGGTTTAGAGAAAACTTGATTAGATATTGTATTTTGGTGGTAACTTTAAAGTTTCTAATTTGTCAATAAGGTCCAATGTTAGAAAACAACCTAACTCACCTCTCTTTTTTTATTTTTTTAATCTTTATTTATTTGGTACAGGGTACTGCTACTCAGCTCAGACTCAGTGATTCTCCTGTCTCACTCTCCCCAGTGCTGAGATTACAGGTATGCATCAGTAAGCCTGGTTTTGGTGGCTGGCTTAACACACCCAGGGTTCCCGGGCTGGTACAGCATGTGGCACTCGGGATAAAACCCACTTTGTTGCATGTGGCAGGCAGGCACTTAGACCGCTGAGCTATCTCCCCAACCCTTGAATAGTGCAAAGCCTTTATGGAGAGTTGGATATGGCTCAGTGGTAGAGCACTTGTTCAACCTGCCCAAGACTAGATGTGGGTTTGATCTCCAGTACTGCAGAAGAGTACACATTTTTTAAAAAATCCAAACTCTTACCAGGCATAGGAGGCAGTGCCCATAACCCCAGCCACTTGGGAGAGTCAGGTGGCAAGATGACAAGTTCAAGGTATGCCTGAGCAATTCAGTAGGCCCCTGTCTTAAACTACAAAATAAAAAAAGGAAAGGGGCAGAAATAGTTCCACACTCTGGAAGTTTGATGCTCAAGTTTGATGAGAGAGAGAGGGAGGGGGAGAGAGAGAAAGAGAAAGAGAAAGACAGAAAGAGAAAGAGAAAGACAGAAAGAGAGAGAGAAAGAGAGAGAGAGAGAGAACTCAATTCTGATTTCTCCTGGGTCTTTGTGTTCAGCACTGAAGCTTACTTAATCTGACTATCTCTCTGCTCAGGTAATCTGTCTTTTCCTCCTGGTTGTTTTTACAACAATTCTGCTTATCTTTGATGTTCTGCAGTTTCACAGTAACACAGCATGACAAGGTGTAGACATATTTTTATATCCTGCCTAGCTGCACATGCCTAGCAAACTGCTGGTTTATCTTTCCTCCTGACAAAACCATGAAAACCGCCTCTCACCCATTCTCTTGTTCTTTCGTCCTGAGCTGCCATTTTATACATAGCTATGTCTACATCTATACATCTGTCTGTCTATCTCCATAGATCTTCATGTCCCTAAATTTCTACCGCACTTATCTAAACTATTTCTGAACTGTACAATCTGTTTTAAGTTACTACATTTTCTATGTCTATATTATTTCTTAGTACTAAAAGCACAAGAGAAAAAAAATAAGGACAGACAAGTCAGGCTTCATTATGAACTTTTAAGGGGCCAGAGAGAGGGAGATAGCTCAGGGGCACAAGTGCCTGCAGGGCAAGGTCCTGATTTCAATCCCCAGTTCCGCGCGTGCGCGCGTGCGCGCACGTGTGCACACACACACACACACACACACACACACACACACAAAAGTGAGTTCAAGGCCAGCCTGAACTGCATAGTTCCCATTTGAAGAGATGAAAATGTTCTGAAACTAGACAAGTATAATGGTTACACAACACTGAAAAAGACAAAACAAACAAAAAACAACAACAAAAAACCCCATCAACTTTTAAGCTAAGTATAGTGGTATGTGTCTGTAGTCTGACCTACTTTGGAGGCTGAGACAGGAGTATCACTTGATCCTAGGATTCTGAAGCTTGCCCAGCAATGTAGTGAGATTACTTTCTTCAAATAAAAAAATAAATAATAAAATGTCTGTGCATCTTGATATTATTAGGAAAGTGAAAATATAACCACAAAGTGAAATATAAATTTGCAAGCCATGTTTGA
Source organism: Capromys pilorides (assembly GCA_004027915.1). Lineage (NCBI taxonomy): Eukaryota > Metazoa > Chordata > Mammalia > Rodentia > Capromyidae > Capromys > Capromys pilorides. The sequence continues at coordinate 27,958 of PVKN010000582.1, forward strand.
TAAGGGTCTAGCATCTAGAACATACAAATACCCACAAACTGGTTAGCAAAGAGACAAACAATCCAATTTATAAAATGGAGAAAGGACTTGAAGTGGCATTTTTACAAAGAAAATACACAATAGCCAATAAGCTCATGAAAGGATACTTAACATTTTAGTTATTAGGGAAATAAAAACCCAAAACACAATGAGAAATCATCTCACATTTCATAACATGGTTATATAAACATCAAAACAAAAATAGCTCAGAAAAGAGCAAGTATTGGGAAGGATATAGAGAAATGGATCCCTCTCACATGTCCAGTAGGTCTCTAAATCTGTGCAACACAGAATGATGATATCTCCTGGGAAGTCTACCATTAGAATAACCAAAAGTATTGAAGATGGACTAAAATAGATATGTGCACACCAACCAATCTCCATAGCAGGACTTTCATAGCAGCCAAAAGGTGCAGGCAATCCCCATGCTCATCAGCAGATGAATAAAAGCAAGACGGGCTCTACCCATCCAATGGAGCATCATTTAGTCACGTAAAGGACGCAAGATACAGACAACAATACGAGGAGAGTATGAAGAGATTATACTGATCCAGAAAGGCCACTCGTGAATATATGTAAAATCCAGAACAGGCAAATGTGTATGGACAGGAAGAGTAGATCAGTGGTTTCCAGGGAAGGTGAGGCAGGCAAGGAAGGAAGACACAAGGGTGGAGGGGATGGGATGGGATGGGACACTGATCGCTTAAGGTGCACAGGGTTCCCATTTGGGGAGTTGAAAATGCTCTGAAACTAGACAAGTACAATGGATACACAACACTGAAAGTGTACCAAATTCTGAATTTTATACTTTAAAATGATACATTTTACATTATTCAAGGTTTGGCAGAATTTAAAAATAATTTGATTACAAAACAGAAAGGAAGAAAAGAAGAACAGGTCTTGAATGGAGGTCAGTCTCCCTCCACTGCCCCCCAAACTGTCAACAATGATGTCATCACCAAAGTTCATTCCCCTAGCGGTGGGGGTATGTTAGAATAAACACGTGTTCACTGTTGTTTTTCTATGCTGGTAAAAGAAGGTGAGCATCTGGGATTTACATATATGAAAGGTTTTAGGTAAACACAACTTGACCAGAGGTTCATGCAGCATTGGTGCCTCCCCAGTAAAGGTGGTGAAATCTGATCTCATTGAAGTTCTTGCAGACAGGCTCTTCTTAGAAGCTGACATCCCTCATACAGGTATCACGCTCCTGTCTTGAACAATGAGCCGTCTTTGGAAGGAGCGAGGGCTGAGAAGGGTTATGTTGGGGATAATACTCCACTTTACATCGCTGATAAGAGACTATTCCCATGAAATACACATGTGCCTGGCCACCAAAGGCAGGAGCAGGAACTCCCAGCAGTGACTACAAATGACTTCCTATCCCACAGCCAATGGGAATCACGGTGCACACCACGACAAAGTCAAAACCAAATGAATATTTTTAGAAATTTACTTTTACATTAGCTGCTGGACAGTTTTGAAAACATAGATATAAGCAGAGAACACAGCTCACTGGTAGAATGGCTTGACTAACACATACAAGGCCCTGGTTCCATTCCGCATGCATCACAAACAACAGCATAGATGTGACAGATCTTCCAAGAAGACAACTAGCAAGTACTGCATTCCCTCTCCTCCTGGTAAAGCCAAATATTCACCAAGCCTCCAGGCTGTTGTTTTTAACGGTCCTTAGGAAATGGTATTTCAGAGCCTGTGCGAGTGACTTAGTTTACTTGTTAAATAATCTGAGCATGGGCCGGCGAGATGGTTCAGTGGTCTAAAGTGCCTGCTTGGGAGGGCTCAGGCAACTGCGGGGACTGCGGTTCGATCCCCGGCACCACATGCTGCGCCAGCGCCACCACCAGGGCAGGCTGAGCCAGCCACAAAATGAATAAATAAAGAAACAAACAAACACAACAAGCAAACAAATAAATAAATAAATAAAATTAAAAAACTATTAAAAAATAAATAAATAAATAATCTGAGCATAAGGCAACGAGAACCTTTAGGGTCTACTGTATTTGAGAACTATCCAGAACTTTGTAGACTACAAGTTAAACACACCTGTATTATGGGGGAAAATGACAAGCACCAAGCAGTCTAAGAGTCTAATCTTGTAGGAATTATCTATTTTATATCATTGGGGTCTGAGTGCTCTTCAGGAGTTCTATTCTATTAGAGGGTATTCATAACTCTCCTTTCCTTGTTCTGTGAAACTGTATGGACCCCACTTTAAAAGTCGGACATCCTAGCCTTTCATTCACTTAGCATTTATGCAGTCCCTATTGCTTGTGAGACTTAGTGTTAGAAACAAATTTACCCAAGACCATCATATGTGTTAACAGGCTAAAGAGGGAGAAATAATCACACCATCATATCGATTCATGTAGATAAAATGCTTCATAAAAACCAATATCTACTTGTGATTTAAAAGCAAAAAAGAAAGAAAAAACATCCATATACCAAATCAAGAACAGAGGAGGAATTTCCTTAGCTTAACAAATTCATGTACAGAAAACCTGTAGTCAACATCAGACTTAGTGGTCAAAGGCTGCATGGATTCTCCCTAACATAGGGAAGGTGGCAGACAGGCCCAAGAATTTACCTTCAGTCAACATAGAACTAGAACTTCTAGGCAGTGCAGTAAGGCCTGAAAAGCAAATAAAAGTCACTGGGAGCAGGAGGGCAGCAATAAGTGTCTCCACCTGCAAATGACAGGACTACCTAGATAAACCCAAGAAATACCTAGCAGCATGTAAACACGGTACCCGTAGACATCAGCAAGTTGCATGAAGTAAGAAATATAAAAATCAATTGTTATTTCTCTACAGTAGCAATGAATTCGTGGACTCTGACATTAAAATGCACTGAATTTATAACCACCCAAAGACATGTATAAAATACTTAGGTGTGTCTCTAATGAAATATGTACAGGACTTGCAAGCTGAAAACTCCATAATACCCATGACAGAAAGCAGAGATCTGAATATACAGAGGGAGCTGCCATTTCTGTGGATTGCATAATCCAACATTGTAAATATATTAACTTTTCCTACACTTATTTAGCACAGGTTTAATGAAATTCCTGTCAAAAGCCCAATAAGATTTTTATAACTATAGACAACATTATCCTGAAAAAAACATACAGAAATGCAATGAACAACCTTCAAGCCTATTCAACAGAGGACTCAGTCTACCTAATATAAGGGCTATAGTTATTAAGACTATAGTAGCTACAGTCACCAACACAGTGTGACACTGGTGGAATAAACACATAGTGTAATGGCACAGAAGAATCCAGAAACAGGTCCACACAAATGTCAAACAAAGTAATCCTTTTCCTTTCTTCCCTCCCTCCCCTCCCCTCCCCTCCTCTTGTGTTCTCTTTTCTTTACTTGGTGCTGGAGATCTGATCCAGGGTCTGTGCCTGCCAGGAAGATGCTGTCTCTCCCACTGAGCAGCACCCCTGCTCATCGTCTAAGTTTTATAAAAGGAGCAAAAGCGACTTGATAAAGATGCTCAACGTACAAACATATAGGCACGAAACAAAATCAAATAACAAACTATTTAACCTGGTGTGGTGGCGTGCACCTATAATCCTGGAACTCTGGGAGGCTGAGGCATGAGAATTGCAAGTTTGAGTCCAGTCTGGGCAAATTAAGTGATGTAGTGTGAGACCCTGTGTCAAAGTAAAAATAAAAAGCCCTGGGGATGCAGCCCAGTGTAAGGCTCTGGGTTTAATCCTGAGGACTGCAACAAAAGGAGACAAAATGATGACAGACAACAACAAAATCAACTTCTATTTAAACCGTCATTCATATGTGAACATGGACATAGATCAGGCTTGAACATAGAATATAAAACCATACAACTTTTAGGGGGAAAAGAAGCAAAGCATTTGTAAAACCTAAGGATAGGTCAGGAGTCCTAACCCTTGACACTAAAAGCATGCTCCTTAAGGGACAATTAATAATTTGAACCTCACTAAAACTAAAAAGCTGTCTTTCAAAATGACTCTATTGTGAGTTTGAAGAGATAAGCTACAGAGTCAGAAAATATCTGTAAACTATCTATGTGGCCAGAGTCTAATAGCAGAAACACAGAAAGAACTCTCAAAACTCAACAGAAAAACAAAAGATTTACTAAGAACTGAGCAAAAGATTAGAAGACCCATTTCCCCCCAGGGAAATACAAAGATGTGGTAGTACACATGCCAGTGAGCAGGTAAGGAGATATTTAGCATTGTGAGAGTTAAAGAAATAAAGCTGAAACCTATCACGAGATATCTTTAAACAGTTATCACAATGGCTAAAATACCAGAAAAATGACAAAATGATTGGCAAGGATTGGAAAAGCTGTGTTGGCCATATTACTAGTAAGATATGAAACAGTATAGCTTTTCTAAAAAACTAGCAGTTTCTTTAAAACCAGCCATACTATTATCTTTAAAAAAATATTATAACTTAAGATATGAAAATTTTATGTTTGAAGTATATGTCAAAAAAAAATCGGAAAGGTATGCGTAACACCTACACTCCAAATTGGCAACCCAGAGGATCATGGGTTAAATAAATGTAGCCTGAAGCTCTGGCCAGAAAATAATCAGTCTTGAAAAATTAGAGATCAAAAAGGCCAGTCCCTGCCAACCTGCATTACTGTTCGGTTGCTTGGTGACTTCTCTGTCAGGCAGGTAAGCCTGGCTGGGGCCGGGTTTTTGATCTCTAGCTTTCAAAGTTAACTATTTTCTGGCTAGTGCTTATGTTCAGGAAAGGTGGTGGTTGTTACTAATAACAACCACAAGAAGATAAAGGTAAAGACAACAAACCCAGCTACTGCAGCCTGGACATTTATCCCAGGGAAACAAAGGCAATGCTTCTCATCAAACCTGCAAACAGATGTTAATAAGAACCTTTTTTGTAATAGCCCCAAACTGGGAACCCGGATATCTTCCGAGCAGCGCACGATGATGCAGTGGGGTACATCTACACCATGTGACACTGCTCAGCAGTACCAGGAAAGGTTAGTAACACAGTAAACAACTTGCATAAATCCCTAGAGAATTGCCCTGAGAGGAAAAGAGTCACTACAAAAAATGGTAGTATTTAGGAGTCCCATTCAACCTCGCTATTTTCTTTCTGGGTACTTCAGTTCTCAGTTCCACAAGTAAACATCATACCACAGTGTTACATGTGCACCCATGTTTGCAGCAGAAAAATTTATCATAGCTAAATTCTGGAAACAACCCAAACCCCCATCAACCATGGAATGAATAAAAAAGATAGGATCTTCTGTACAATGGAGTATTACTCAGCTGTAAAGAAAGATAAACTTGAAGCTTTTACAGGTAAATGGATGCAACCAGAGGCCATAATCGTAAGTGACATAAATCAGACCTGCATGTGTAAACATCCTATGTTCTCTCTAGTGTAAGAAACTGAAAGAGTATAAAATCTGAAAGGTATGATAGATATTGTGAAAAGGAAAAAAATATGATCAAAAGGAAATAACAACTGGGATAAGGGAAAGGAGAAAAGAAAGAAGGAACAATATAAATATATAGAGGATAGCTAAGATAATTGTATTACTAATTTCTATTGGTTTATTGAGAAGAACAATTAGTGCTTAATTTTTTCTCTTTTTTGACCAATTTTGCATGCTTATAACTGGAAATATGAATAACTACTTTGAAGGTAACAATATGCAATATAATAACCATTGACGATTTCCTATCATTTTGCTTTGAAATTCTGTATTGTTTTTAGCTATTTTTAAATTCTCTTCAAAATTAAAAAGGTTAGTATTATTTTGTACCAGAGCATGCGCAGCTACAATAATCCCCCAATAAAAAGTTTTTAAACAGTCACTGTCTGCTTTCCTGGGTTCCTTCCTACGCCCTCACGTTTCTCTGCCGTCATCCCTTCTGAGCAGTGCCCAGCTTCATTTCGGGGCTGAAGGCTTCATTCTTAGATCCTGCAGCCCAGGCCCAGGGCTCAGGGGAGGCTGTGCACCCCACCAGGCAGAGTCTGCTGACCTCATTAGCGGGGCAGGCAAAGGAGAAGCTGCGTGGCAGCCCCAGCACATGTGCAAACCATTACCTCACCTCCTGACTCGCAGTGAGGTATGGGCTTCCTTCTCAGACGGGACTGAGCTCTGAGGTGCAGCTGGTGAGCCCAGGCCTTGGACAGGCTGGAGTCACAGGGCTGCTAGGAACAGATAAATTAGGCAGGCACCTGGCTGACTCGGAGATGCCCCAGGCTGAAGGCAGAAACTCCTGCTGCAATTCTAGGTCCACAAATAGGACCATGCCATTTACTACTCCAGCCACACAGCTGCACAAACAGGGACTCTGCATTTCTCTCAAATGTACTTTCCAGTTCTGTTCCCCTTTCTTCACTCTACTCCAGTCATGTAGCTTTAACTGCAAGCCCTAATCTCCAAATGTCTCCCTGCCTCAGGGCCTTTGCGCTGTCTGCCTGGGATTGTCCTCCCTGGTTCACTAGACCAGCCTTCACTGACCAGCTTACCACAACCCACCCTTCTGCAGCCCTCTCCATACCGCGTCCTGAATTTGCTGTCTGCACCACACTTTTCACCATGGTCTGCATTTAGTGCCTCTGTCTGCCACTAGGAAACAAGTTGTAATGGGAAAGAGCTTTGTTTTTTGTTTAGAGTAATATTCTAGTGCCAGGACCAGTGCCTGTGTGTCCAAGATGCTCAGGAACCTGCTGCCAGGCTGGGGGAATTGCCCCAGGGCAGAGCACTCGCCCACAGGTGGAAGGGCCTGGCTTTTATTTCCAGCACTGCAAAAACAAACAAAATAAAACAGCAATAAACAAAGCAAACAATAAGAAGAACTCTTTGATAGAGAAATAGAGGGATGAAGGAAGAAAGGCAGGCTGGACCAAAGCACAAAAACCAAAGATAATGGTGGCAAAGCAAAGGCAGGGCCACGGAGGTCTGTCTTCCTGCGCGTTCCATCCTCCACTCACTCGCTGTCTAGAGGGGAAGGCAGGGGCTGACCTGCTCGCCTTCCATTCAGTCTAAAGGGCTCTTTCCAAAGAAAATTTCAGGTCTCCATGACGACCAAAGCTACGTCCTAACTCTGCCGAGGAGGCGTCACTCTCATATGTACAGACAGATAGGTGACCAAGGGGACTTTCCTGCTCAATGAGAAGTGGGGTTTCAGCTTAGGTCCCAGATCTGCCCCTCCCTACGGTGAGACGTAGCTCAGCGGTGCGGCCCTAACCTAGTGTGGGCGCCGGAGAACCTGGGTTCCTTTCCCAGTGCTGCCAAACAAATACACACAATAATAAATAGAATTTTCTTTCTAATTTTTTAAATTGTTATTTTTATGTATTTAGTACAGGGTCTACAGGGTCTCACTACACAGATCAGATCTGTAGTGATCCTCCTGTTTTTCAGCCTCCCAAGTGCTGGGATTACAGGCGGGCACCACTATGCCCAGTCTCTATTGCTATCTCAGCCTGCCTTGAGGGGCAGGGCCTGTTAGGCAGGCCAGAGATTGAAACCCAGGCCCCTGTGTCTGCCCAAGCTTTAATCCACTGCGCTATCTGGCTGGCCCAGAATAAATAGAATTTTTAATAAAATGAAATTTAAAGCAGAAGCAGAGGGAGCCATCAGCTGAACACTGCTGGGAGGGAAGACAGCTTCCTAAGGGTGACGTCAGCAGTGATTATCATGTCAAGCAAACCAAATAGGACCTGACCAAGCACCTACTTACTATGTAAAGCAAAAGTAGGTGTCAGAACCTAGTGAGCTTTTCCCTTTCTGTTGTGTTTTCTGTGGTGCTGGACATCAAACCCAGGGCGCCACACATGCTAAATGAACTCTCTACCTGAGCTGTATCACCAGCCTTATTTTTAGTCACTTTAATTCTATGAATGTGAACATTTTTTGTATGAAAAATAAAACAAGTTTGCTTATTGGGGCTTGACATTTGGATCTGGTTTTAAACTGTTGACATCTCTCTCCTGACTATTATACTCCTTTAAAGTAGCAAACATCCTAGGCCCATTAAGCTGCAACTAATTATAATAAAATACCTTTCATAGACTTTCTTCTCTGCCTGCACCCCCTTCCATCTGCAGGGTGTCATTCTGGACAGTAAACATCCGACTTCACAAATTCAAACAAGCATCAGAACAGAATACTTCAAAGTTGGCCACCGGGACCCCCTTCCCTGACCTAATTGTTGAAGTAATTAAAGAAGGATGAGCTTCACCACTGATTACCCTCCTAAGCACTAATTAACGATAATGAAGGTTCAAGGTGCTTGGCACAGCCCGACCTGCATGTCCTGCCAGGGTTCACAGCAGGCTGGCAGCCCTGAGGACTCATAAAGAAGAACAGGATAAAGCAGATACAGGTGCCAGCTACATGTCTTCCCTGGGAACACACTGCCGGGTCAGTGAGGAGGCAATGGTTCTCTGAATTAAGAGTTACAGGTGGGAAATAATTCAGATGGCAGCCAGAGGGATTTGTAGGACTTCAGACAACAGGTGAGCCACTCAACCTGTATGGCTCAGCCCACAGAGAGACCAGTGGATTTTGAGAAACTTGTCTTTAATTTTTTTTATTAATGTATTCAAGCTGACTGGAGCCTTTTCTGGAATAAGGTTAGGGTAGGTAAAACTGTGACTAAGGGGGTGCACTCTGGATGGGCAGCAAGCGCCTGGAAGTATCCTCTCACTATCCATGTCCCACCTTGTTGAAGGTGGAGGAAGGCAGTATGGACCATTCAGTCCAGATGGGCACAGAAAAAGTTGTAGAAATGGGGAAATGCAGCTGAGCTGTCCTGGATTTTCCAACATCTGTATTCTAGTTGGGAGCCAGCATAGATTCAGGCACAATTATGGAGCTGTAGATCAGAGGATGAACTGAAAACCCTGTAGATGCTACCTTCATCACTTGGGCTTGGAGCTGTAAGCAGCTCCCACATATGTCCTGGTACACAGTGTCATCACATCACAGCCGTGATGGTATCTGAGGCCTGGGATGGCCTCAGGACCAAGAGGCAGCCACTTCCAGTGGAGGATGATTACCCACACTGCACTCAGAAACAGTAGGACATGCAAGTGTTCCCACTGAGCTCTTCACAGTCACCAAGCTGTGCCAGATTTCCAGTAACTGGACTAAATAAGTAAGTTACTTTGTAGTGGGAGATGAGATACATTTTCATTTTTCATCATCAGAGAATTGGGCTAAATGTCTGAAAACTTTCCTTGAAAAATGTCACCCCCACACCAAAAAAAAAAAAAAAAAAACAAGGCAAAAGTCTTTAGCTGAAGTTGAATGTGAGTAATGGAGTTTCAAAATGGCAACAGGAAGAACATAAGTGCACAGCAATTTTTCAAGGAAGGTCAAGCTCTAAGTAGAACACACAGGACCACCTCTTTCATTTTCCAGTTGTGTTGCTGCTGAAATTTAAGGCAGCTGGACATGCTGACAGTATAGCTCAGTGGTAGGGCATTTGCTTAGCATGCCTAAGGTCCTGGGCTCCTTTCCTAGCACCACACAAATTTTAAAAATAAAAGTAAAGTAAGTGAAAGGGACAAAAGGATGTCTAAACCAAGAACCATGCCTATAGTTGGGCTGCACTTGGCTGAAGAACATGACCCCAGCCCTGTGTGGCTGGTGGTTAGGGTGGTCCTGGCAATGGTCTCAAATCTTCTCTGGGTCTCATGTTTGAAGAAGAGGCTTTGAGGTGGTGATAGGGAATGAGGCAAGAGCAGCCTGACTTTGTTAAGACTCTTCTTTCATTGCATCTAAAGCAGGGTTCAGTTAACACAGATCCACACAAGGACAGACACTGGTATGGGCTCCTCCAAGGTTGAGAGAGAGAGAGCTCAGGAGTTAGTAAGTCTACCAAAAAAAATTGAACACAGAAGTGGCACATAGGGAGGTGGTACCCAACTTTCATCAGATTATGGCAGGTCTGAGTGGACATGCTTATGTTCTCCCAATGTCCTTTTCCTGCCTGGCCCACTGAGGAGCACTCACAGAGACACCTGCCACCTCAGCCTTCCTTCATGGATAGGTTTTGGGAATGCAAGCCCTGAGCTAACCCACCATGGCATTTCCCTGACTGGAGGGATTGGCTCAGGACGGTTCCATCAAAGGTGGCTGGAACTATTGGTCACTGGTGGCCAAAGGCCACCCTCTACCTCCCATGGGTGAACAGGGTGTACCCAGCTTCCCCAGCACACTGGACAGCCTCCCCATGATCATTGTAACACCCAGGAAGAGACGTGGCACAAAGCCTAGGGGTAAAGTGAAAGGATGGAAAGGGACTGATGTGCCTTTGAAGGCTTTCTAACTTGGTGTCTACTATCCTGACTGCCTCTAGCAGGGTGCTTAAATTTAATGAGCCACACACTTCCTACATTCTGAAGGTCAGTTTGAACAGGGGTCTCTGTTAAGTGGAGCTGAGAACATGTTCTACTGACACGAGGACTCCTGTTCCAAAATAATTAAGAATCAACTGGCCCAGGGACAGGTGTTCAGAGGGTATGTTTGCCAAGCAGGGAACAGAGAGAATGGAGATAAAGGATGCAGAGTAGAAAAAGATTGAATTTGGCCATTTATCCTTGGCCTTTTTGTATCCAGTACTTTTTGTTTTTGTTTTTGGTACGGGAGACCGAACTTAGGACCTTGCGCTTGCCAGGCAGGCACTTATGTTGCTGAGCTGTCTTGCGGGCCCCCAGTGGTTATTTTTTAAAGTATAATTTTGGATATAATTCCTAATGGTAACTTGCTTTTAATGTCTTTTTCATTCTTGTAACCAGCACAACCTATTGCTACTAAGTAAATGCGAATCATTAGGTCTTAGATGATAAGCCACACCCTACAGTAGCAGAGCTAGCTACAAATGTGAAGTTGGGTACCAACAATATTCTTTCCATCTCAAAAGGATGTGAAGCTGCTATGAGAAAACTTTTCTATATTGTAAACTATTCTTCAGGGGATAGCTCCTAGATGAAACTTGGGATAGAATTCTGGGGACCCCTAACTTTGTGTATTGTAGGACTAAAGTACAGAGACCTTGATAAAGGGAATAGTAAGCTACTCTTTTTAATATTCTCTATTAAAAAGATCACATTCTCTAGCTATCTCTTATAAGCAAAGCTAGCAAATAACAGCAGCAGCAGCAACAACCAAACTCCCTGTGGCTTATATGGTCCAAGTTGCATCCCAGATCCTATGATTCAGTGTTTACCTACTGTTCTAACTTAATTTCTTACCATGCTTTCAACTCTCAGTGCCATCCTACTGGACTTTACATTCTTCCTGGATAATCTGTAACCTCTACTCAATCATTCTCTGCAGTTGGTCCCCCTCCCCACCTTACTACTTGGTAAGAAATTCTATTTGCCCTGGGGTCTTATGGAAGTCTTTCTATCATATTATTAAAGCATTTTTCACATTGTGTTCTCATTCTTTTCCTCCCATCACTACTTTACTCTTTTTCTATTTCTTTGGTATTCAGAACAGTATCTGGAAAATTGTGAGGGTTTGACACAGCACTTGTTTGGATGCAGGTCACCAGACAGGATGAGGACCAACCCGAGAATGGGAGGGGGTGCCAACCCGAACATGGCAGGGGGAAAAGGGGGGAGGATGACTCAAAACCCTGGCACCTTCAAATGGAACCGCCCGTAGGAAATTCTCTGAAGTTTATCCATGTTGACCTCTGAGTTTTAGGAAGGAGACCCCCTAAGAGAACACAACCTTCTACCACAGGGTACGTTACTCACGGGCATTTTTTGAAAATCATAATGACACTTGTCCTACAAGTGTTCAGGGCTAAAAAAGTTTGTATGGATTAGGATGGAAATTGGTAAGAGTTTATAAAAGAAACAAATAACTGAGGTAGGATTTTGGTGAGTGCCGCTCCCAAACAAGTAGGCTATGCTGTAGAAGGATGAAAATACAAAACTTCACCACCAGCTCTGTGATCAGGGTTGCCCCCTGCTATTCTTGCTAACAGTCAAAGTCGAGGCAAAAGCCTGCCAACCCTGCCAGCTGTTAGCAGTGCGAAGTTCTTTTCTGCTGACAGTCAAATGTCAGTGGCACAGAAAATCAGAACAGATCGGGAACGATGCATCCCCAGCCCGTGCCACACTGCTAATGACAAAGAAGCGGGGTATGCTCCAAGAGGGCGAGGAAGGCACAAAAGTCAGAAAGCAGGAAACCTGCACGTGGGATCAACTGCTGTGTTCAAGAAACAAAGGCAAAGAGTGAAGTAGTGGTACAGAATAGGAATGAACGTGACCAAGTGGAGTAGTTACGTTCCTTGAGAATACTGCATAGAAAGGAAAGAAAGAAAAGGTTGCCTTATATGGAAAAATTAGAACAAAGGATATAAGGGCCCTCAATGTGGCTATCTTCTGGACCTAAGAATTCTCTGAGGATCTTCAACACATTTCTCTACTGGGTACCAGGGGATGTATTTTATTTATGGACATTCTTTGCAAGAAAGCACAGACACAAATCAATGGTTTTTGAGGACACAAGGGCATTTTCATTTCCAAAAGCTGAGAAAGCGGAAGTGAAAAAGTTCAAGGTGCAGGAGGAATATCTATAATTGGTTGCATTTCAACTGCATAGTTCATGAGTCTGTGGAAAAGAGGCTAAAATATGGCAGAAAACTATGAGTGTGGAAAATCTCTGAAATAAGAAGCTGAGTTGGGTTTTAATTCCAAATTCCTGAGTTCCTAATGCTCCAGGTTACGGTGGATCTGTGGATGTGCAGTCCCAGCATCAGCTAATCTGTCCAGCAGGGTGGCAGCTTGTCTGGGCAGAATCTGCCCTGGGGCTCTCAGCCTGCCAGGGCTTCTGTGCTTGGCCCCTGCAGCATGCAAAAGGTTCTACGCATGAATTGGGAACGTGCAAAAGGGCTTTGTCTAGAGCCTGGACAAGTCGGACAATTCTTTGGTTTTCAATAGATCTGTGAGGATACTGAAAAGATCACTGCTTAAACAAAGTGTCTAAAGTTCCGTATGACAAAAGTGTTTTCAGCAAGTTCATGTCCTCAGGTTTTTTCTTTTTTTTTTTAGCAAACGCTTTCTGAATAGGTGGGAAAACAAAAGCAGCACAGGTCTGGGTGATAGATCAGTGCTTTCACAAACAACACTGCCATTTTAGAAATATCTGGAATATTTAAAGTTTTTTCCATTTAAATTCAGCTGCTGGTAAGAAATATATGGGTGAATATAAAATGCTTGACTCTCTAATAGTATAACATTATACTGGTCAGTAAACACATGAGCAACTCTTGTTTAAATTATATCTTTTAAATTAAACACCACAATTTAAAATTACTCACCTCATGATCATAAACTAAATATGTAATATTAAATATGTAATATGGTAGTTTACCCTCTTTAAAATGCATTTTCAGACTGAACACTTAAGAGTTTTTAAGGAAAGTGTACATCTGGACTTTGTGATCAAATTAAAATATAAACATAATAAATGTTTGTGGGATTAAAGCACCACGCAGTGTTCTTTCAATCATTATTTTTACATTGTATTTGGTACACATCTAAAAATACTTGACATAAGGACATAGAATGTTTCACATTGTGCATGTCACATCTGAATGCAGTGAGAACTATAAATGTTCTCCAGTGAGCTTGTTTCTGTAAGAATATCAAGTTAAAGGTTCTTATTTTTTTAAATCTTATACATTAGTCACTGAGTAGAAAGCCTGTGACCACAGAAGGCCCCTTTTCAGAGAAGCACTGGTACGTGTCCTTTCACACAGAAGAGCACTGGCACCCAGGCTGCTGCACTCACTGTGCACCTCGAGATTCCTGTTCTTGGGTAGGCGTCAACCAGATAACAAAACTTGTTACAGGCTGCGCTTTCAGAGAGTTTTGGCATATCATGCACACTGCAGGCTGCTTCTTCCTTCTTTTCTTCTCCTCCTGCTTCTTTTTTTTTGTGACACTGGGGATGGAATTCTGAGCTTTGAATATGCTAGACAAGTGTTCTGCTACTGAAGACCCTATTGGTTGCTTCCTCATGACTCAAACATGTATGGTAAGAGATTTAAGTAGCAGTTAGATATAAGTCAAGAACAAAAATAATTATCCGTGGTTATAAGATGAACCATGAAAACACTTATAATTGGTAACTGATCTTCATTCATCGGGGCATTTCTCTATACAAGAGAAAACAGAGCTAAAGTGGATAGAGAAAAGATACAAGACAGTCCAGTCTCCATAACACTAGCTTCAATTTTTTGTCTTTTTCAAAAAAAAAAAAAAAAAAAAATCACCTCACTGTTACCACTGACTTGAAATTGAGTGGATGTCTTAATCTGAACATACATAAGAAACCCACATTAGTATTTTTGTTTTGTCCACTGATATCTAAACTTAACCTTTTGAAGATGGTACTCCATAGATTTAAAGTGGCATGGTAAGCTGGGCATAGTGGGGCACACCTGAGGCAGGAAGATTGTGCGAGTTCACTTTGTAAAGTGAGCTTAACACCAGCCTGAACTGCCCAGCAAGACCCGGTCTCAAAAAGATTAAAAAAATAAGTAAATAAGTGACATATGGTAGTCACCAGTTCTAGAAACCCAGGTTATGCGTGTCCCTTGCTTACACTTTCCCATGTGCATTTGCTGGTGGCCAAATAGAGATTTGCAGCCTTGCTCACAAAGCCCTGATAGTCTAGCCCTGTTGCCTCTTGGAATATTTTGCTCAGGGGCCCTGAAACAAGCATGTGACCTCAGCAGCAATCTCTGCTACCCGAAATGCTCCTTCTCCCCATGAGCACTGACTGCATGTTTTATTGAGGACTTAGTCTAAGTACTGCTGAGGTTCAGAAAATGCTACATAGCCCTTGGGTACAAGGTCACCGTGACCTTTCTCTTCCTTTCTAGGGGAACCATAGTCATGAAAAATTCTTTGGCCTGTCTTGCCTGAGAGTAGAACAGAAGACTCTCATTCAGAGCAGTCTTGCCCTACACCAAGGCTGGACAAGAAGCCCAGAAGAATGAGAACAGGCAGAGAACTTGTTCACCTGGGCACATTTTTCTGTGACTATCCATTCTGTGGAGAACCTAAACACAAAAACAGTTCTACCAGATCTCTGGGTCTTTGGTTTTGAAGGCATTCATGTCATGTAAAACTTTAATAAATTTGTTCTGCTGTTCTCTTATTGATTTGTCTGTCACTACAGCTCCTCTAGGGGTGTCCACTGTGAAGCATGCAATGGATGAGGAAAAGGCAGCAGGGATTTCCCTTTTCTCTTGGGGTCAGTTTGAGGAGCTGCCCTGAACGCTCCAGCCCATGCATTGCCTCCTCCGTGAAACCTTTTGCTCCAAACCATGCCTACTGTTTACCTGCTCTTACTTCCACTAGCTTGGGAGCTCTGACACACTGCAAACCTGCCTCTCTTGTTTTGGGTTCACCCTGGCCTAGCACACCCTCAGTTCTCAATAAATGTCTGTTGCATGGATAAATAAATGACTTGCCCTGTATGAGGCCAATAGCTGGCTCCATTTGCCATGAAGCCAACATGTTTACTCATTAGTAACTGTGAATTCCCAATTACCACCACCTAAGCTGCCTTGAGCCAATCCTAATTGCCAGAGAAAGAAAATAAACACTGGGTAATCATGTTATCACTGCTCTGTTGAAAGGGAAGATTTAACTGCAGTTTGGTGTATGGTTAACAATCAAGGCTCTGTGATAAGCACATTCCAGTGTTCTCATCTACAGAACATGGGACGTATGCTAGTGGTTTTTACATTGAAGAAGCGGATCTCTCCCTCCTTTCTTCCTCTGTATGTCCCTCTTCCTTCTCTCTCCTGCCTCTTTCTTTCTTTCTTTCTTTCTTTCTTTCTTTCTTTCTTTCTTTCTTTCTTTCTTTTTTCTTTCTTAAAACTTTCTAGAATTCTAATAATTCTATTGTTAAGTGAATCAACTACTGTGACAAAGATTGGTTTTTCCTAACAACTTTTTATATATTTTCTAAGTTCTTCTCAACCACAAGGTCAGCGATGTTACCTTCACCTGTTACCAAGCTGAACCTTACTTGGCTTTTCAACTTCCACGTCTTATGAATAAGACTGTGCCTGGAGCCCAGGCAGACATGCTCTACACTGCAGGGTGAAGACAGTTGTCAACCTTAACTTAAAGCAGACACGGTCAACG
This sequence comes from Capromys pilorides, assembly GCA_004027915.1. Lineage (NCBI taxonomy): Eukaryota > Metazoa > Chordata > Mammalia > Rodentia > Capromyidae > Capromys > Capromys pilorides. The sequence continues at coordinate 44,190 of PVKN010000582.1, forward strand.
CTTCCTCTCGGTGTTCTTTTTCCATCTGCAATCCAGTACATCCCAGGGACTCCGGAATCATCCTACATGTGCTACAAAAATAATTTACCTGAACTCTAGGATATCAGGGTTCTCCATTTCTTTCTTAAGCCTCCCTGAAGATTTGGGGAACAGTGCACTAAAAAATGAACACTCAACTCTGGTTACCCTAGATCCACACACCGTGACTCAGTCAGAATGTGTGTGCCTGGTCATCTGTTTGCAGTTGGCTGGAAGGTTTCATTCTCAGAAGAGCTGTCACAGTTGGAGGGAGAGGGAGAGGCAAGCCAAGAAGAAAAGCAAACAACTCACTGATAACGAAATAGAAACGAGATTGTCAGAGACTTTTTAAGAACGTGCTGAAGAAGTAATGCCTGCCTGGAATGCATCATATCACTGTTCAAACTTTAAGACATATGCAAGGAAGCAAATAATTTCTATTGCTGCTCAATCGAGTTAAAGAAAACCAACTTTCAGGAAAAAAAAAAAAAAAAAAGGTCAAAATGTTTCATTAGAAGGGACATAACCAGCCATCAGCACTGGTTAAGTTTGATATTGATGTTAAATTCATTATTAAAAATGATTTCCTGTGTGTGTGTGTGTGCATGTGTGTACGCCTGCGTGCTTGTGTATGTGCACGTGGAAGGGAACTACATACAAAGCCAGCACTCTACCATTGAGCTACATCTCCAGGCACGAAGAGATATTCTTGAAAAGTTGTCTTGCTGTCTTGGGAATACAGTCTGAGGCGACCTTCACAAGCAAACTACTGATTCACACCGCTGCCCCTCATGCTGAGGAAGTCAGGCCTCTTTACTTTCTACTTTCTGCCCAAACATTTTCTAAAGATGCTCTGGGCTGGTAGCAGAGCACTGTGCTGTGGCTGAGCTTCTGATGAGATTTTTAACACAGCTAAGGTATCATTTTAAAGATGAACAGGAAGTCCTTTGCTTGCTTCAATAAGCAGGTGCACAGTTAAAAAATAAATAAATAAATAAATAAATAAATAAATAAAACCCTAGTCCATAGCAACAAAGACTTCTGGGTTTTAACATCCATAAAATAAGAATGAATCAATTATTTTTGGTTGACACAGGAAACTTAGACATTAACTAACTGCTAATAAATTGTTCTACTTCCCTAAGACTTTATTTTTCCTCCTCTTGCCCTCCTGTGCCTAGGGTGCAGCCTCAGAAATCCCATTCTGGTTAATCCAGTAGGCTTCCTGTAATTTCCTGGGGTACTGACTCCCTTTGTTTCACTAATGCATTTCCTTACCTATTCTAAGCATTTGTCAGCCAGCTAGGGACTCAACTAGTCTTGCCTGTGAGTGTTGTTGACTCTCAGATTGTTTTTCTAAGAAGGCTCTCTGTGGTCTAAATGTGTTGTCTGAAAAGGTTTAGGTTTTTCCCAAGGCTCTTTTCTCTACAAGATTAAATGCATTTAATTAATTTCTTTGGCAGGGCATATGAGACTCTGCGCAAATGACTGGATGGAAACCATCTTCCTCAGTAAGGTTTTTCTTTTCCAAGCCATATCAAAGCATAGCTTTCACAAAGTCCTTCACCTTTATTTGCTCTGAACTTGTCAGAACCCTGGCCTTGGCATTCCTTGGGGAGAGGATGGTTTCTCCGCTTGCTTTATTTAAGTCCCTCCTGTAGATAGGGGCCCAAGAGTCATGGCTGCCACCATATTCCTTAGCTTCCCTCAACCTCTGCATATGACCTTTTGTGAGCCAGTGGACTTTGAAGCTTTTCACTAGGTCTTGCTAGAAGGCTGGCACTGCTCTTGGTTTCCGTGGCTTTTTCAGCAATGTGATAGAAAAGAAAATACTGTATCTTGGTTTCATGCAAATAGGTCTGGTATAATAGGACATGGGCTCACCTCTTTTTTTCCTCTTAAGAGTCCTTGTTTCCTCTCCTCTCCTCTCTTCTTTCTCCTCTCCTTCTCTTCCCCCTCCCTTTCCCTCTCCTCTTCCCTTCCCTCCTCTCTCGCCTCCCCTCTCATCTCCTGTCCTTTCTTCTTCCTCCCCTCCCCCCCACTTTTGCTGGCAGCACATGCTGATTGGTGTTATATAGAGAATAACATCAGGATTTCAGAATGTAGCTGTGTAGTCTGCTATTTGCTTACCATGCACAAGGCCCCAGGTTCCATTCCCAGCACTACGAAAATACATTTAAGAAATGTAGACATGATGACTATTGAATTCATCATCAAGCATAAGAAAAGAGGAGAAGACTTGAGAAGCACGAAACCCAGATGGGAGTGTGGACCTTGCCTAGATCCCAGTAGAAACTGGCCATCCCTGAAGAGCTAGCCATCCAGAACATTTGCAGACCTTCTGGGCCTGGGGAACAACTGCACAGCAGTTCTGACATTTATATTTGATACAATACATCGGCATAGCACATAGCTTCACAGATGTTATGAAATGCAACACAGTATTTGGAGCTACACCATGTATGGAGAGAGGAACTGTAGTGATGTCCAGGATTTGCATTCCATGCTGCAGCCGAGGAAAAAGGCAGGGCAGAAGCATCTAAACAAGCAGCCGGCGCAGTCTTGGGAGCTGCTGGATCCTAGCAGTGAGGACTAGGAGGCCCTGTGCCAATTTCTACTGTTGAATACATTTGAATACCTGAGCACTTTTCTTTTTCTTCCCTTCCCCTCTCCTCTTTCTTCTTTTCGTTTTTCTTTCTCTGCTTCTTTTTACTTTTGTGACAGGATTTCTGAGCTGGTTACCTGGCCTGACCTCGAACTACTGGGCTCATGCCATTTTCCTGCTTCAACTTTCAGAGTTCTCAGATTGTAGGCATGTGACAGGACACCCAAATTGAATACTTAAGAAAAGATCTTGAAGTTAGATATGCGGTGGCTCATATCTATGATCCAGCACTCCAGGAGACTGAAGCTGGAGGATGGCAAATTTGAGTGTAGCCAGGGCAAATTCATGGCTCAGCAAGAGCTCATCTCAAAAAAAAAAAAAAAAAAGTGGGGGCAGGGAGCTGCAAATGTAGCATAGTATAAAGGCCATGGGTTCTATTCCTAGTTCTCAAACAACAAACCAGTTTAAAAAGAAAATGTTATAAAGGAAGCTCAACTAACAAGAGTAGAGTAGGGAATGGTAAGGACCACGGAAGTGTGAGCAATATTCCCGAGTGTGGTAGTGGATGACATTCGTCCCAGAGCCTGAAGCTTTTCCAGGTCAATGGTCTCCCAATATCCCTGGACAGCCAGCACTTGGCCTAGTATGGGACACAGCTTGGGGTGGGTGGGAAGACAGCACCGTATGTTGGGGCTCAGAAAATGATATCCCAAAGTACGCCACTTAGCATGTGGAGTGCGCTGAACTCCAGAACTAAGCACCCCTGAGCTGCGCCCGCCCCCTTCTTGTCCCTGAAGTATAGGGAGAGGATTTCAATCCTTTGCCCTTGCTCTGAGCTCTGTTTGAGTGGAACTCCATTGTGTACATATATAACACTCATGTTTATCTTTTCTCCTTTAATTTGTCAGTGTATTTAGACTCAGTCACTGAGATTTTTCTTTCCCTGAATCCATGAACAAGAGGAAGAAGGGAGGTAGAACGGGTCTGGGCACTAGTTTATGATCCTTTCAAGGATGAGGGGGCCTTCCCAGGTTTCAGCCAGAAGATGCCCTGGGGAGGGAACCCGAGGAGGACCTGTGGGAGGGACTCACACGAGCAGCCAGCAGAGGTGAGGTGTTTACTGCCTTGCAAACACGGTCTGCAGAGGGCCTGAAGGCTGCCCGTGCCAGGGACCCCTGGTGCCATGAATGCAGAGTCTAGGAGGGAACGGGGAGCGATGATACTCCCACAGGAGTCTGTGGTAGGGACACTGATGGCAGACAGGGCAGAGAAGGCTGGAGGAAGGGCTGGCCCTGATGCATGGCTGAAGGAGAGGACATGGCTGTAGTATACTCTGCTTTGCCAAGAGGAGTTCCTGGCAGCAGTGCTCCAAAGGCTGTCTTGGGAAAGCACCAGGATTCCCAGTTTGCTACCTGCCCCCTTGACTCTGTTCAAAGCTGACTCTGTACCCTGGGGCGTGGCTCAGTGGTGAGCACTTGACTGCTGTGTGCAAAGCCCTGTCTCCATCCCTAGCGTGCTTTGGGGCTGCTCTCACTCCTGGGGTGTATCTAGGGCTCAGTCAGGTTTCAGCCTTTTTTCCTTAGAAGAGGGGGCCACAGTGGCAAACAGGGAGCCTATGGTATTTACCTCCTCTCCATGCTCAACCCAGGGAAAACCCACACCAATTAAGTTAAGGGAAAAGATGGGCATCGATATTTTCTGAATGTCTACTGATGCTATAGTTTTAATACTTATTATTCCATTTAACCCTCAAAACAAAATTTAGGATAAGAAAACGAGAAGTTACTAACCTAGTCAATGCCAGCCAGCTGTGGAAGCGGCAGGGCCTGGAGCCCAGTTTAGGCCCGTCGCCACCCGCTTCATGACACAGTCACGGAAACAATGCAGCTGGAATGCAGTGAAATCTTAACCAGGTGTTGGAAGCAGGCACTTGCCACCTGGCCTGGAAAAGTCTGCTGAAATGATGCCATAATTTCCTATCCTTTTGGCCAATAAAAAATGAATAGTTATTTTGGGAGGAAAGTGTGGGTAGAGCTGGGAGGGAAACAAAGGGAGGATGGGGCTTCATGACACCAGTAGCTGGGACTGGAAAGAGCCTTTTCTCACAGTGGCCCTTGGAGGGAAGCCGCGCGGTGACACCAGCTGGCTCCTCACCCGCCCACTGTGCTGACTCCAACACAGAGCTGTGGCAAAGCCAGATGGCTTCCTTTACATTTTTATTTTTAAATTTTGTGGTGCTGAGGATAGAACCCAGGACCATGCACATGTTAGGCAAGCACTGTACCCCTGGGGTATCCATAAACATTTTAAAGGTCAAAGGATTTCTGTTGAAAGATCATGGCATGACGGCCTTTTTTGAGTTGAATACTTATTCTGAGGGTACTGGAGAGGTTTTCTTCTTTGCTTTAAACACACACACACACACAAATACACACACACACACACACACACTTGATTTTCATAACAGCAGCAGGAGAGTGCTATCTGGGTGGAGGAGCTTTCGTCTGTTTGAAATCATGCTGATGCATTTCAGGTGCTGCCCCTCCCTCGCAGAAGATAACACTCCACTGGGATCTCTAGATGCAGCCCAGCTTGGACCAGGGCCCCACCCACTTAACGGTGGCTTAGACTAAGTGGGGGCTGGGAGAATACGAGGCCTCCTTGCCCAGGCAGGGGATGGGATCCTAGGGAGCTTTTTAGGGTACCCAGGGCCCCATCACAGAGCCACATATTGGTGTTAATGGAACAACAAAACCACAGAGAGATGGAGATGGCTCAGTGGAGGCTCACGATGCTGCGCCACACCCTTTACCCAAGGCACTGTGAGAGCCATGCATGGCAGGAGAACTGTCCTGTCCTGGCAAAGACAGGGGCAGCAGCCAGCACTCTCTGACCTTGGAAGAGGAAGAAGTGAGCCCACTCCATTCTACTCCTACCAACTGTGGAGAGTGAGGCCAAGATGCGCTGTAATGAGACAAGGGTCTTGCTCCTTCAGTGAAGCACAGCTGAACGATTCCATGTTCCTATGCATATACTTACCTTCATCCTGCTTGCCCAAGCCCTGAAGCATGCATTGGCCCTTGCCTCATGCCAAGGAAGGAAAAAAAAGGGTAAAAAGGTTTTCCTTGTATATGACATTTTGGACATGTGCTTATATAGCGTCTATATGTATAGGGGTTGTATTTGAAGAATCAAGAGAGGCAAATATTAGTAGAACGTTGAAAAGAAATTCTTCCACTTCACTTTTCATTTCTTGGATATGCTCAAAAGAATGATGTGCTAGGTGGACTGTTCCTCTACACACAGAGTAGCATGGCTTAACCTCCGCTCAGTAGGAAGCCCGCGGACAATGGGTTTGTAAAATATTCTGACCCTGCCAAATTCCAGTAAGTGTCCAGTGCCTGTGAAGTGCGTGACCCACACATAAAAAACCCAAATGAAATCAAAACAAAAATAAACTCTCTTTCCAAAAGGTTAAGCCAAGGTTGAAACGTGTCTTTTTATTCACGAAGAATCTTCTTACTTTCTTCACCACATTTTTTGGATATCTGGTTCTCTGCTTCTGTTTTTGTCAGTGCCAGCTTGTCTTAGCAAAATCATATGATTTTGGGGAAAGAGTGCTTAATGTGGTTAACAAATAGCAGCACTAACCTAGAATCCAAAATGGAGCGGCATTCCACACCAGATGCAGGCGTGATGTCAGCCCCAAGGTTTGTCTTAGCAAAATCATATGATACAGGCTTACTTATGCATAACCTTCACAGGTTAATTTCAAGAAGCTTACTAGTGAGAAAATATAGAAGCATGTTAATGAGAACGGAATATGTTATCAAAATAAAATTTGGGGCTTAGATAAATTCATGAAAATGCTTGATTAAAGTGTTTGACTGAATGAATACCATTTGACGAATCCTTTGAATGCTTGGCTTCCATGTCAAAATTAGCACTGCAAATTTGACTCAAGCAGTTTTTGTGAGATTAATGCCTGAAGATTTTTGTCCTATTTCCTATAAGTGTGTTTCTAGGAAAATCTGCTTGGATGCTTGCAGGTGACCTGCACACGGATGCCGTGACTTGTTGGAATGTCCTCGTGGCCCTAGGGAAGGTATCTAAGCTGAGCTGAGTGAGTCTCTATGGTTAGGTGCTGTGGGCTCACATGGAGGCTGGGCCTGAGCAGGGATGCAAGACTAGCTTCTGCCCACACATCCTTACACAGGGAGCTTGGGGCTAACATCATGCCTGCATCTGGTGTGCAGTGCCACTCCATTTGGGATCCTAGGTTAGTGCTGCTCTTTGGCAATCACATTAGTCACCCTTTCCCCAAGAGCAAGTGACCACACTTCTCACAGACTATGGTCCAAAGTGAGCAGGTACCTCAGGCAACCAGCCACTTGCCCTTAGTTTTACATCTCGAGCCAGTCAGTCAGCAAATACCTCCACAGCGGCCACTATGCATCAAGGTAAGAGCCAGTGAGAGCTACAGGAGTAAAATGAAAAAGCAGATGGGTATGAAAGAAAGAATGGACAAGACAACGTGAAAGGGGACAAAAACACCTAGGATTCTCAAAGAGGGAATACACAGTCTTCAAAAGCAAGAACCAGCTGAGGTTTCTAGTCCCCGAACCCCCTGCAGCAGAACTGGGTAGAAATCCAAGCAGGTGTGAAAGAAGCAAACAAAGGTGATAAAAGAACAGTCCTGAGGCAGGAGGGCAAAGCTGTCTCTGAAGGAGAGCAGCAGGCCTCCATTATCTACTTCACAGATGGACCACCCAGGAAATCTGGAGCACTGAGGAGGGAGAGAAACAATGGGTGGGATGGCACTGGATGTGCTGCCTAGCAGAGCCCTGCTCTGCCTTCTGGCTCACAGTCCCATGGGAGGCAGGAAGAGACTGGGCCCAGGAGACAAGGAGAGCTGTGTAACTAAGAGGGCTGCACACACACAGGTATACACGCATACGCATGTGCACACCCCCAGTCCCACCGACTGGAAAGGGATAAGAAAACACATCTAACTGCCTGTTTAGGCAGAGCACAGTGGCCAGGCTTCGATTCCTGGCAAGCTGTGCTGGCCCTGGCCCCTGGGGCGCACTGAGACAGTGATTGAGACTGGGCGTGGTGGCGTGTGCCTGTAATCCCAGTGCTCAGGAGACTGAAAATAGGAGAATCACTGAGTCTGATCTAGGTAGTGAGACCTTGTATACCCTGTCCTAAATTCATAAAAAAAAAAAAAAAGAAAGAAATAAAAGAAAACATACCTTTAGATAGAACAGGTAGGAAATGCAATTTAAACTCTGTCTTCTGATAACCATTTGAATATTAAAGACTGAAATTTGAATAGGAAAAGCCACCTTTTAAAGTCATGTGTACGGGCTCTGGTACGTGGTTCACGCTCGTCTCTAGCATGCATGCACATGGGCACACACGCACACACTCAGTCACACACACACACACACACACACACTCACTCCTTTTATCAACAGGCAGAGATGGAGCTTTCCTTTATTCTCCCAGTTTTAAAGGCTATCAGTGCATGACTCCTTCCAACACCGTGCTGGCCACTCTAAATACTCATGACCAACAAGTTGTGCTCTTGCAATGGCTCAGGCAGCATGCTGTGTATGCAATGTTTTCCAAGCCCTAACCCCAACCTCAAAAAGGATTAGCTTTCTTCTACAACGGAAGAGGAGATGGTCTCATTACATTACTGTGCTGGCCAAGGTCATGTGGCTAAGTGGTCAGTGAGTATTGAAACCCAGGCTGCAGATCTCTACGCCAAGCCTGTCACCTTCCTAACTGTGGCCTTCCTCCTACACAGTCTGGTCTCCGCCTCTGCAAACACATCCCTGGGGCCTGCTCAACTCCTGTGTATTGGCATAGTCTTGGTGTCTATCCGTTTTCCAACACAAAGCCTTTCCTGATCCTTTCAGCCATGTGGCTCCTGGGTCTGCTGCCTCTTCTGGATGTCCAGGTGACTGACCACAGCACCAGGCCAGCTTTAAGAACCTCAGAGGCCAGAGTGGACCATGGTCCATATCAGAGAAAACACGCAAAAGAACATTCTCACATCACTTTCTAGTTAATGCTTTTCTGTGAAATGTTTGGGGTCTAGAGTTTTGCTTTGAATTTCTTGTTTTAGGGCTGGCAATATGGCTCCAAGATAGAGCCCTGGGTTCTTGTGAGGACCCTGAGTTTGATCCCTACCCCTGAAGAAAATAAAAAAGAGGGGGAGGGGGTAAACTCTTATTTTCTTTAGAAATTACTTATATGTATTCTGCAATCCTGTGTACACTTCAGAATTTGTGAATTATGTAAGAGAGTCTATACATTGCTTCCAAATATGATAAAACCTATTATATTTATTAACAGGTATTAAAAGGAATATAATTGTAAAGAGTTTTAAATATTTATTAACCTCAACTTGTTGGGGTCCCACACTGCCTACTTTGAAGCCTGTAAATGTTTTTTGTCAGCTCTCAAAGAATGTTACAGGTTTTTTAAAAATCAAACAGGTTTTCACTTTGTGTCTAAACTGACAGATGAGAGTCCTGAGCAGGCTTCGGCCTGGCTCTGTTCCCACGTCTGTCACTACAGACCTGAGTATCCAGCCTCACATAGCCATGATCTTAAGCTTAATGAAGACAACATTTTTCTGTCCAATAATTTTCTATAGTGACTAACATAGCTGCTATACAATGAATGCTTAATATATTCATTAAAATATAACTCACGAATAAAACCAAACACTACTTCAATCATGTAGATCCTAGATCAACATGCCCTTCCTAAAATATCAACCATTATTTGAAGTGATACTAAAGCTTCTTAAAATGTTTAAGAAGTTGTCCTCCTTTTAAAAATAAAAATCTGGGGGCTTGCTGGTTAGCTCAGTTATTTAAAGTGCCTGCTTGGGCAAACCCAATCAGACACACGGGACCGCGGATCCAGCCCCAGCTTCATGTGTCACATCAGATAGGCCTTTAAGGCACCCTAAGCCAGGAAAAATAATAGTAATAGTAATAGTAATAATAATAATAATCCTAAAAATAAAAATGTGTTTGGGCTGGGTTTGGTGGCACTTGCCTATAATCCAGCATTTGGGCGGCTGAAGATTGCCATGAATTCGAGGCCAGCCTGGCTTCCACGGTAAGTTCAAGGACAGCCCAAACTACATAGCAAGGTGTTGTCTCAAAAACAAAACAAAAGAAATAACAAAAAGCCTATAAAAACAAAACCAAAGCAATCTACTTTATCCTTATCACTTTAAAAGATGCCCCACATAAATGTAAGGTAACGCAACACAAAAACAGAGTTTCTAGAAGTTATTCCACTTATAGATGTTCGTTTTATGTATAGTTAGTTACAGATTCCTTCTAAGCATTTAGACACTCTATATCCCAAATATAGCAATGGCTTTCTGTCATTGTTAAGTGTTCCTGGGCACAGAGATATCTCCTCTGGTAGTACGTAGGCTTTTCACAAATGCACTCCATGAGCATTTTTAACACATGTGATAAAACAGGCATTACTCACACACCCAGGTGTCACGTATGGGGAAGAGCAGGCTAGTGCTCCATGAAAGATAAAAGCAGAAAGCCATAGCTTTCGTGCCAGAAGTCTCTACAACCTTCTACAACTGTGGCAGAAATAACAATTCATTAAAAACACCTCCATCCCATGTATACTAGGTGGATGGCAAGGGATTTACACTAATAACCAACTATGCATCACTGAGCACTCACTCTCAGGAGAGATATTCACCGTGGGTGCACTGACCAGCTGCCGTCTGGAGCTATGGTTCCAGACCCTTTCCGATAATGCTGCTGATCCAAACTCTTCGACCCTGTCAGTTGCAAACTGAATCACAGCCCCCGCCTTACCTCAGGACAGTGAGCCAAGAAGTCAGAACTCAGGGGGGAAGGAAGTGCAGTTTAAACCTTGCCATGATGACACTCTTAGAGAATGCCCCAAATGATTAAAATGGAGCACACTCTGCTTCCACTGAAGAGCAAGGTGAGGAGAGGGAAGGGAAGGGCAAGCAGGGAGAGAGCTGGGAAAGTTCTCGGCCTTTCCTTGTCCACCACGGCCTACCTCTTTCCATTACTGTCCTTCAGCATGGCTTTCCCCATCACTCTGGACTTGGTTTCCAGCTCCTGCACCTCCTCCAGCAATGTCTTTTTGTAAGTGTGCTTGGCGCTATATCAAGAAAAAAAAGAGAAAAGAGAAAACCATGGCATGAGAACCTGATGCAGCTGTCCAGTCTGGGTGTCCCTGGCTCTGAACACCTGGATTGCTTCCTGTGAGGCCGAGGCTTGGGGCATCAGGGAGCACTCGCAGTCTCTGCGGACAACACAAGCCCCACCTGCACAGCCCAGAAGTGCTGTCGGTGAGACACAGACCACACACATGAGAAGTCATCCCCAGAGGGCTGACAGCCTGCAGACCCAGCCAAGATGCCCTCTGTGCCGACCAAAGACGTGTGGGGGTCTGTGCAGACCTAAGAGTCGGCCCCTGAAGCTTTTCACTGCAGCACCCAAAGGCCCAGGAGATGCCAGAAGCCCTAGCCCAGTGAACAAACAGTGGTCCTTGCCCAACTGCAGCCAGAGCATCCAGAGGTCAGGGTTTCCTCTCGGGTGTAAACGTCACTATTGAAGAAGGAATGGGAGTTATGATACCACACAGAATGCTGTCTTTTATTTCCTTACTAAATAAATTCTGTGTGTGTGTGTGTGTGTGTGTGTGTGTGTGTGTGTGTGTGTATGTGTGCATTAAACAGCTAAGAAACAACTGAGGCTAAACAAAGACAAAAGTGAACTACTGGATGAAGAGGCTATAGAAGAAGAAAAGAGATTTAATAAGGTCTGGTTAGATAAGGGAAAAGAAACACTATAAAATGAGGAGGCCCCTATAGCAGTAAGACTGGCAGCTCTCCTTATTATGAAGAGCTTTGGATCAGTTTCATTTCATTAGAAATACATGTAGGGAGCCCAAGTACCAGGGCTCAGAGACTCCTGAACTCTTCCACATGAGGATGAAAAGCATGACCATGGGACACTCTGCAGACCAAGGTGGTTTTCAAAGAGCCGTGTGCTCCTCCAGTCCTCCAGCTTCAAAGACAGAAAGCCCGTTAAGATAAGGCCAAGTCACCCAACACTCCACGTTAATCTGTAATGGGGTACCAGGGCAAAGGCACTGTATAGGCGCCTGTCATCCTTCCCCACAAAGTAAACAAGAGCAAGCTGTACAGGTTTTAACACCTCATACCTTTATTACTTCAAATGGTGTTCTGAAACCCATGCTTGATAAAATATCACAGTTCAAAGCAGAGACTCTGGAATTTTAACCTAAACAATGCACAAGAAAGGCCAATGTTTTGCTGGAGATAGCAAAAAAGGATGCTGTAGTGTATACTGTTCAGTACCACTGAATATTCTGGGCTCAAGCTTTACATCTTATCTCATGACCTCGTGGGGCTATCTGGACAATAAATGAAGAGTAGCATGCTCCACCCTCTCAGAGGGACCTCCAATACACAGGCACTAGGGCAGTCTTGAAGGAAGTCTTGATGGGCGAGCTTGGAATGGCTTAGATGGAAATTGTCCCCCAGGATTCTCCCAGTTGGTTGAAAGCTGGTCAACAGGGACACAGACTGCAAGTGCATATTCTAGAATTCTCGAGCATGCACCCTTCTCTGCCCTGCCCCTGCTCAGTCCTGCCACTCTGCTTTCTGGCTATCTTGGGGTGAGTGCTTCTTCCTCTGCTGTGCCCCTCTGCTGCGCTGTTTCTGCCTCATAGCCACTTGAATGTGAACTAAAATTATGGCCCAAAACAAACCTCCCCTCTCATGGGGGGTCCAAGCATTGTGTCCCAGCCATGGGGACAGTGGCTGAGCAAACCCTCTCGCTCTCCTGGAATGGTCCTCACCCCATCTCCTCTTGCACAGGTAGTTATCCGAGATCCACTCCCACCCACTGTCAACTTCCAGAACAGGACATAAGAGAGTCACTAAGAAGGAGCCACTAGGAGGCCCACTGGGCTCAGGGGCCTGGAAATCCATAACTTGGATGAAGTAAAAAAGAATGTGACACCTAGCACACTAGCACTAAGTGGCCTAAGAGGACAGAGGCCAGAGTACCTCTGTGCTCCTGGGATTTCGGTGGATGACACCACATCTGGGATGAAGCTTGCAAAGCAAGTCCACAGACCTTCCACAGCCCGGCATTGTGTGTGAGCCTGGGGACCGTGCTGCTGCCTGAGCACACTAGGGTGCAGTGTCGGCAGTGACATGGTTGCTCTGTCTGTGCGCAGTGTTGGATTAGAAGGGATGCTAGCAACGGACATCACTGTCTCAAGTACCTCTACCTAGGAAGGCCTACATTCGAAAAAGGAGTCTAAAATCTCCCTATCAAAGTTTACAGGAACTTCTTATTTATAGCTTATCAAGTCAGCCTTTTAAGCATTAGCCCCCAGTGCTTAGCGTCGTCTGGCCAAGAGCGGAGGTGTGGGTCACACCTTTGACAGAGCACGTCTGATTATCTAGAGGTGGCTTAGCTGTGGCAGCCAGGGCTTGGTTCATCTCACCCTGCTCAAGATATCAGGTCACCAGAGAAAGGACAGAGTCGGGTGTCTGGCTACTGAGAGAAGTAGGGGCTGTGAGCTTCTAGTTACAGCTTGGCTATCTCCAGGCTCTTAGGGATTTTTAAAAGAAACACTTTCATTTAGGATCTTGACCTTTTTATCTTTTTTTTTTTTTTTGTCTGAGACTTTCTTCTGGACTTCTTCCTTTGAGTGCAGGCCAAAAAAAAAAAGTTAAATTGTAGCCCTATGAAAATATAATGTGCTTCAAGAGAAATTAGTTCTGTTAGGATGTTTAAAAAGCAAGCCAGGCTTCTCTGTATGTAGAAACTGCTTATTACCTTTTATTGTCACTTAGCTGCCTACCTGGGATTATAACAAGGAAATGAAGTCATTCTGGAACTGGAGAGCGAACTGCTTGATGCCTGGTCACAGACAAAAGATGAAGTTTGATAATAGGACCCTGTTTATTTTGGGCTCCATGGCCTTGAACTATGTATTATTTTTATAAAACAGCACTAAGGAATTTTTCCTAGATGAAAATTTGTGCACGGCAACTTGCCTAAGCATCTGTCACAGGTAAGCATTTTAAAAGAGTACAAGCTAAAGGGTATTAAAGTAGTTCTGGGCAATTTACACTTCACACTTCTAATAACACTACATTAGCCAGGTATCACATGTAATCAATCAACTATTTTAATAAAAGATAGGCTAGCTTGGGTCCTTGTAAAAATTCTGCTGAACAGGGTAATAGGGCAGGCATTTTACAGCATTCCAAATCTGACTTCAGGTAGTCTACTAATGGATCTTCGTCCACAAATGAGAGATATCATAGAAAAAAGTGACTGAATTACCTCATTCTGCTCCCCTCCCCCTGCTTACTGCTAACAGACCAGGTCCTGAGTAGAAAGTAAGAAACTAGGCAAAATGGGGAAAATTCAAGGCGGAGCAACAAACTCACTTTTTTTAGGCGCTCACAGATGTCTGAAAAGGCAGGTGTGGCCTGTACTAGAATTAAAACACCCTTTAGAAAGAGAGTATGCGCACCCACTCGGAGGTGTGCACCTGTGGTCGCAGCTGCGGGAGGCTGAGGCAGGAGCACAGCTAGAGCCTAGGAATTTGAGGCCAGTTTGGACACCATAGGGAGATCCTGTCTCAAGGGGCAAAAAATGCAAAGGAGAAGAAAAAAGAAAAAGGAAGGAGAAGAAAAGAAAAGAAACAGCAGAAGTGGCAAAGACAAAAACCATTCCTAGACTGCCTCAAGGCCAGGCTGGAGCCCTGCAGCACCACATCGGCTCTCGTTATTACACCAGCTCCTCAGGCTGTCGGGCTGTGGGGCTGTCGGCAGCACACACAAGCACACCGGGTCCTGGGTTCCATCAGTAGCCCCTGCTCCCCACCAAAACAGGGGTGTTCTTCAACTATTCCTTAATCCCTGTTCATTAATCTAAACCTCTTCTCATAATTTTAGAGTGCATCGTGGTGCGTCATGCCTCGATAAATATCAGACAACTGAAACCAAGTGATTATTCAGTGGAGGAAGAAAACAGAAATGAATGAGTTTTAAAAGCTGCTGATCAGCAAGCACAGGTAACACTGTGGCCGCACCATTTATTCCACGCTTTTTCCCCTTTAGAAAGAGCCTCAAATCTATTTGCTCCAACAGTACTTCAGGCTTTTCCTATATTATCTTATTTGGAGACATTTCTCTCTTTGGTTATAAATGAATTAAAGTTTACATTTTTGGGGGGCTTAGCTGCTTCTTTTGTGAGGTACACAGATATGGAAATTATAGTTATTATATTTATACCTTATAAATTATATTATATTTATGTTTGTTTTGAAACGAGGTCTGGCCAGGTTGCCCAAGCTGTCTTTAAAAAACTCCCAATCCTCCAGCAGGCTCTGCAGTAGCTATGATCATAGTCTTCCAGGCTATTGCACCCACCTAGAAATGATAGATATTTTAATAGTGCTGGGTATAGAACACACTGCTAGGTATGTGCTCTAGCACTGAGTTATATCCCTAGGCCAAAATGATATGTTTTAGGACAAAGAAATGAATTGAATATGAAATCTTTACTAATCTACATTTTAATTGTTTTTTTGTGGCTGAATTCCTTGCAGATCTGTAAACTAATTTTCCATAAGAACTGAATTAGAAGCATAATTTGAGATATAATATGGGCCCCATGGTCAGAGGAATAAGGCCCAAAGAATTTACAAGATTCTTATTTTTGAGATAATGCCCTAGACATTAAGTAGGTATTACAAACTGGGGATCTATTTTGCACAAATATTCCAGATGAGTCAAAGTGATCTAATAGTGGACTAATATGCTATCACTCATTTCATGGTCTCTCAAATATAACAAGACAAAAGTGCTCCTCAGAAAGTGCTTCTGGATGTCAGTGGGGGCCTTCTGGCTCAACTGAGAGTTGAGATCTCATCACTCTGGCAGAGGGCACCCTCCAACACCACACAAGGCCAACCTCCCCTGCTCCTCCCACCCACTACACTTCCTGAGCACAGCCCCAGGGCCTGCTCCAACTTGGCTGGCAGTCCCCTTGGAGGAGTGACTTTTTAGTCTTTCCATATGGTAGAGCTGGAAGCAGGGTCATTTGGTTTCTTCTTTCTTCTTTCCTTCCTTCCTTCCTTCCTTCCTTCCTTCCTTCCTTCCTTCCTTCCTTCCTCCCTTCCTTCTTTCCTCAAAGATAAGGTCTTGCTGTATAGTTCAGGGTGACCTTGAACTCACTATGTTGCCCAGGCTACAAAAACTCATGGCAATCCTCCTGCCTCAACCTCAAGAGTGCTGGCATTACAGGTCTTCACTACCATGTGCAGCACACTTACTCTTATTAAAATATAAATGATGATAATTTTTCAGGGTAGGTCATACAACAGGACCCAAATCAAGTCTTGTTGGAGGAAACAGATGATTTGCTCCATTGACAGGGAACTTGTGCTCAGAACACATCAGAAAGTATGCATTCAGAAAGATAGTGATGTTAAGCTCAAGTGTCTATGTTGTAAGGAATAATGTCATTAAGCTTCTCTTCTGGAGGGTTAACAACTTACGTTGGCAGACCAAAAAATTAGAGAAAAAGAAGGGCTACAAAGAAGAAAAAGAAGGGCCCTAGTCCTTCAAGGCCAGTG
This sequence comes from Capromys pilorides, assembly GCA_004027915.1. NCBI lineage: Eukaryota > Metazoa > Chordata > Mammalia > Rodentia > Capromyidae > Capromys > Capromys pilorides. Next base: position 60,541 of record PVKN010000582.1, read on the forward strand.
AGGACTTGGGACATAAGAGAACCTGTACTGTAACATCTTATAACTCAGTGGTCTCCTAAATTTTCTGTACAAGGAGACTATGGAGCCACAGAGGAAGGGGATCAATGATGTATAGTGTGCCTAAGGAGAGTCACCTAGAGAAAAAACATTCTCTCAAGTTTTCGCAGAGTGTAAATTGTTCAAGCAATAGCCATGACTCATCCAGAGTGCTGACACCGTCAAAAAGATCTATAAACAGCTGTACGTAGTTTCAGGGTAAATCCTGAGGGGATTTGAATGACCTAGTCAAATATAAAAGTTACATTTTCTATCAGATAGGTTTGCTTTACCTTGGTCTTAATCATCCAGCAGAAAAGTCTAACCATAAGGTATGAAAAGGAAAGCCATATTAATATGCTGAGCTGTAAAAGGCTCAAGTCAACAGCTTCCAACATTGCCAGTCATGCTGATAACCCACTACTATTATGTACTACTGAGCTATACATACAGCTTCTTTCTCTTAGTTCAGTGAGAAGAAAGATTTGTACTAATAGTATTTATACAAGATAGTAAGTCTGCATCTTGTACTCTACCAATACTACAAAGACAACAATATGCAATGCATTAATTATTAGAACTATCCTACTAACCTGTTATGAAACTGTCTCATTGCTATTTTTCATTAAAATTAATAATAAAAAAAAAAAAAAAAAACAAAGCATACAGAAACAGACCAAAAGATACAGACTTTAGTCTATAGTGGAAGAAAGAATATTTTTGCTCAAGTTCCACTTGGCAAAATTAGTCTCAATAAATGACATTTTTGGGGCTGGGGAGATAGCTCCGTGGCACAAGTGCCTGCCTGGAATGTGCAAGGTCGTGAGTTTGAACCCCGGTCCCACAAAATAAATAAATAAATAAATAAATAAATAAATCACATTCTCATAACATTAATTTAAGATAGCTGAATAAAGGCAGTCTGAGACTAATTTATAAGCATGTTACTACTTTTCAATCACTGTACGTTGAAAGGCCATCCGACATAGGCCAGGCCATTCTACACTTATCCAAAACTGACTAATACTTGCAAACTTCAACAAATTCAGATAGAGAATATTGTGCTACTGGCTCAAGGAGCTAGTGACAGAACTCACAGTGCAGCTGTTAGATTAAGAAAATAGCTTTCTTGGCCACAACCTAAGCTTCATTTTCAAGGATTCTAACTCTGCCATGTACAGAACACAGTTTCAGCAAACACACCAGCAGCATTTAAGAAGTTGTAATTATTTTTTTATTAATAACTGAAAAATTAAGTGAGCAGCAAAGGAAAACAAAAGCAAAATATATATTCTTTACCCTTCCCCCACTTCTTTCTACATTAAGTATGATTGGTTGTCAAGACAATGTGAAAATGAGGGCTTTTTCACAAGACATTTTTAACTGTCAACCAAGAATAATTTTCATGGCGTGTGGGAGAAATGGGGAGATAAAAATGAAATTTGATGTCTTTTCCTGGAAGGATTCAATTAAAGTCTCAATTCTCTACCTTAAGGCCTTAAAATAATTAGGTTTTGCCCAAAGTAAAGCTGAATTAGGACTCTCAATGTTCGGGGAAGTTTCCAACTTTCCCAAGGAGTTGAGTCCTTTCAAATCAAAATCAGGATTATGTCATTTGGAAGAATCTCTCTTTTGCTTCTGGATGAAATTAAAATTTGTATTATTTTGTGACTTTATTTCCCTTTACACATTGTATGTAGTCATTTTATAAATGATATATTTTAGAACAGAAACAAAAGTTGAGAGTAAATTATTTTCCTAATTTACATTATAATTTCATTTTTGTGGTTTGATTTTTTTTCATGAAGCTGTAATTTAACACTGCGGAAGAATTTTGTTGGAAAGAGTCCTGTGAATTGTTTAGAAAAAGGCAGATTTTTTTCCTTCTTGTAATTTGAGATGACATATATACACAATTTCCTGTAAGCACACAACTTAAAGTTGAAATACTTGTGATTACTTATCATGAGCAGTTTACGATACTACAATTTTTTCTTGAGTCATGCGTCCTAAGCTTGAAGGCACAACTTTGTATTTAAAAAACTGTTACTTCTAGTCATGTAAGAGATAACACTCCTGTTCACCCTTACCTTCACATAGTCTCTCATAAAACTTTCTGTCTAGATGAATTTTCATATTGGGGAAACATAAGTTTTTAAAACTACAGCACACAAAACTTCCCCTGGAAGATGGCAGGAGACCCGATTCTTCGAAACCCTCAGATCCTTTAATTTCTGTGGTGGAGCTCATATGACACGTTTGCAGGATGCGTGACGGAGGCTAGGGCTACAAATGACTTTCCACTTACGCTCTCCACGCCACATCTTCCATCAGACATGCAGTGGGAACCAGGAACAGCCCCAGCCAGAAGTGTGCAGAACTCAGGACCATAGCTGCCTGCAATAAACAGAAGTCACAGATAGAGTAAAGCATTTTCTTTTAAAGACAGTGCAGGGCTGGGGAGACAGCTTAGTGGTCTAAGTGCCTGCCTGGGAAGCACAAGGACCCAAGTTTTGTCCCAGTACCACATGCCGTGCCTGCCTGAAAACCAGGTGTGGTGCAGGCCTGTAATCTCAGAGCTGGGGAGGCTGAGATGGGGGATCACTAAGTCTAAACAACATAATGAGATCCTGTATCCAGGAAATAAATAAGTAAATACTACATTTTAAAGGGAGTGCAATGCAGTTTAATTGGTGTAAAACATCATGCAACACAAAAGCAATAGAAAACATGAAATCCAGTGAAAGATAAAATGTACACCCAAGAAGACCACAACGGGTGACAGAGAGGTTGGCTCGACTCCAGATCTCCAATGGCTCTCACCTCCATTCTTCTATTGTGTACTGTGTGGTTTCTATTTTGTAAGGGGATTCAGAATCTTTCCCATAAGAGTGCTATCCTAAACCTTCCAAGAGACAAATGCTGGAGCTGCAGAACTCCTACAGAATAAACTTGGTTTCACTTTCTTCTGTCATTCATTTGTGTATCTGCTGAGTTTCCTTCCCAGCACTTCCATTCAGGAACCAGCACTGAAATCTCAGCTATGTGGTACAAACTAGTGCTCTTCCACACCAGAAGAGGAGACTCATAGGTTAGACTCCTTGGCTCCACCCAAGTTAAAACCATGTAGTGTGATCTTCATGACATACTAGAGTATGGCATATATTGAGAAGACGCCCTACGGCGTTGCTGGGAAGAATTCTTGAAGACAGAATGTGGGATGTTCTCAAAACATAAAAAACACTTCAGTGTTCAGGAGGGATTGAGGGCCAGAGGTTCTGTGGCATGGAGAGTAGTGTAACAAGGGAAAGCAATGAAGAAGAGCATGGCTTTCCTTAGGACTTTCTTGCTCCTGACTGGCAAAGTGACAGATGGCCTAGGAGGTAATGAGGGAGAGGGTCTTGAGGGGCAGAGCTGCAGGGGTACATTAACTGTCAGGTGAGAAATTCTGGATAGAAGCAGGGGGAGGGAGGGGACCAGTGAAGATTCCTTATATGTTGGTTATGACTGACTCACATCCAGGAACATGGAGCTGGCTGAGAGTTGCAACTTGGAGCTCTGCAGGGTGGTAGCTTGGGAAAGCAAGCAGAGTGAAGGGGGGCTAGGCCCCTCATTCTTGCTGGTCTGCTCTTCTGGAATCTGCAAACATTTATCCTATTGGAATAGATATATTTGCTAGAACTGTTACCCAGTGAAGCAAACTTTCCAGAGGAAAGAGGAACAGAGAGGCTGAGGCACAATGAACCCCAGGGACCCTGTGCATATCTAGGAAGGGCTGAGAATCAGGAGGACCCCAGGGAGACTCCCTTTATGCTAGATGATGCCAGATTCTCCCTGGCCCAGCCTGGCATGCAAGCATCAGCTCAATCTTTGATTTCCATCTTTTGCTCCAGCAGGCCAAAGATGGCCTTTGGTGATCTGTCTGTCTTGCAGGGTTTCTCACAGCCTCCTGAATCCACAAGCCTGAGCAACCACTCCTGCCTGCCTGGCCATGCCGATGCTGAAAGGTGGTCCTTTGCCTCTGAGCTCCATCGCATGGCTCTGCATGTAGTTCTTGGCCTTTATGACAGTCAAACTGACAGTGAGGTTGAGGTAAAAGAGTCCAACTCTGATCCTGGCATGGAGGGCCTGCTTTTCTCTCCTAAAAAGAAGAGTACTTTGGAAATAAAACTTTAAAAATGTAAGTGAATTTTTCACACCAGTTTTTTATGTCAGAATTCATCCTAAGAAAGGAGGAAAATGAATAAAGAAGCAAATCAATAGTATGCATGATTATTCTGTATCAACAATAAAATTAGAAATAAAGATCCAAGAAGAGCACTAATGGAATATATGGTAGGACACGCACACACTGTACTCTGCAGCACTGAAGAGACAAACAATTATATGTTAACAAAGAGATGTGATATTATGTTTCTAATAAAAAAGGAGGATTCTAAGACAACATTTAGGAAACTTACTGTGGACTTCAGAAAAGGAAGTCCAGTTGGCCCAAGGATTCAAGTTAAATTTGAAATGTTCAGAAAGGAAGCCAGGGAAAGTAACCATAACATGTCAACCTCTGATAGGCTGAAATTTTAAACCTATCCCTTGGGATCAGTAGGTGCTAGATGTGGCTTTTCTATGCAGTTTCCTATCCAGCTAAAGACCAGATTCACCAATAAAGAACACAGCCGTACTCAATCTTCTTACTGAAATTTCATTAACCAACGATGATTAAATTCACATCACAGAGGACGCAAAAGGTCCGAAGTTTGAACCTAAGCATGGTGAAAACAAACAAATATAGAGGAAGAGACTGAAAATCAAATACCATTGTCAGCACCCAGAGGAGCCTTTCCTCTTTTGACTCCTTCTTACCCCTAAAAATCCTTACTCTTGCCCTAAAATCACTTTCGTTCTCTTCCTGTCCTTTCTGAAGGTGGTATGTTGTGGTATATACCGAGGAAGTCCACCTCTTAAGAGGCTCACATTCAGCAATGGGGCTTTTGGAATGTGCACGGATCACTCGTGTGTTAATCTGTGGATGCAGTTATAGCTGAATTTGCTGTTAGGAGGTGGGGCCTGCTGGCAGGTCACTGGGGGGATGAGCTCGAAGAACGTACTGTTGTCCTTGGTTCCTTAGTAATCTTGCTGCTTCCTGGCTGCTCTGAAGCTAAACCTGTCACACCCCCAGCTTCCAGCCTCCAGCATGCCTTAAGTTGAAGAAGAGACTTTGACCTTGGATTTTTCAGCAATGCTGCCATTTTTGTGTAATGAGATGGACACGAATCTTTTGGTGGCAAGGGGATGCATGTTATAGTTTAGATACAAAATGTTTCCCCAAAGTCTCGTGTGTTCAGAAGATGATTTAATCATGGCAGTGCTATACTCATGAGTGGATTTGTGGTGGCAAAGGGACTCTATTTTCTTTCATTGTAAACCCTTAAACTTTAAATGAATTAATTCTTGTTCCCAAAATCATATGTTAAGCGGTGTCCATTTGTAACCAGTTTCTATTGCTGACAAATGCTGTTTCTGACAAATACTGCAATGACCCCATGACTATGATTATCATGATGTGATTAGATAAATTTGTGATGAATTAATGTTAAATTAATGGGAAAAAAATCACTCTGCTCAATGTTCTGTGACCCTGCTTCCTTGTAAGACTGCAAGGAGGCTTGGCATACCATGGATAAATCATCAATAGACTGACAGTACCTGGAATAGACCTGCAAAATAAGTCAAAGTAAAGGTCACAATGTTTCTAACTGTACAAAATAACTAAAGTGTTACTAACCAACTGGAAAGCATTGCTGTGATAGTCAAGACCATAGCAACACAGATGTACATTAAGCAAAAACTGAACAAAGGCTTCCAGAAAGAATACACATTGAGTAATGGTCAAGCTGTCCCTGAAAGGGCTGTTCTGTTAGATGACAAGGTTGTATGCCATACAGGATGTGGTTTTTAGCTTTAAAACCTCTGTACTTCTAAGGTCTGCCACTCTTTTGTCCTCTCCTGCATGAGTACAGTCAAGTGGTCCTGGGCCTGGTAATAAAGGCTCATACTTAAATTTCAATGTGGACTCTGGCCTGATTTCTATGTTGAAAACCCATAACAAAACTGTACTCTACCTTTCTGGAAATCACCTGGTCTATAGCCATATCACTCTGAATGTGCCTAATCATGTCTGGAAGTCACTGGTATTTTTAGAAACTGGACCATCTGCTTAAACTGTTGCTTTCCTACACTCAGGGTCAATATTCTTGACTGACAACAGTTAGGGTATCATTCATGTACAGTAAATGAAACTTTGCTCATTCCCATTTCTCAGCCTCCATGAGCCTCTCTGGCTACCTGCTGCAATAGATTAATCCATGGATAAATTCATGACTAAATGTGCCATGGAGGTGGGGCCTAGGTGATGGCAGGACACTGAGGATGTGACTATGAATGATGTAATTTTGTCTCTGGTTCCTCTCTTCTTTCAGGTTCCTGGCTGCCACAAGGTGAGCACATTTCTTCCACCATACCCCTCCACCACTCTGTTTCTGTCTTGGAGCCAGGCAGCTGTGGGCTGAAACAGTAAAACTATGAACCAAATTCAAACTTTCTTTGAGTTGTGAGTGTTGGGTATTTTGTCCCAGTGATGGAAAATTTGAGTAACATGAATGAATAAACTTTTAAGTTTTTAGACTTCACTAGGTACTTGACTTCTTGTGTTGACCATGCATGTAGACAAATTGGTATGTGTTTTCCTCCATTGATATGTTTAATTTAATTTATTTTAAAAATACTATAACTTTCCAAAGGGACAGGGACAAGTTCACCTCACTCACACACTGTACCCAGAGGTTACACTCCATCTTTGTATTAAATGGGAGTCATCACACATATGTCAATATACAGGAGAATACAACATACTCTCTATAATCCTGCTTTGGCATGCCCTATCTCTAAAAAGCACCCCAGGACTTCAAAAGCAGGGTGGCCCCAGTCTTAATGTTGTTGATCTACCTTCATATGTACATATTTCAAAAAATATATGAAACAGACATCAAATCAGTGTCTGGGAGGCTCAAGTAGTGACTTATATCCTTATGTTTCTTTTATCTGTACTTCCTATTTCTCTTACAGAAAATAGGTTTCACTCAAACGGTGGAGAAACAAGACTTCCCCTCCACAACCAGGAAAATCGTAAGAACAGGCTCGGATCAACATGCTTGCTGGAAGGGTCTCTGGAGTCTGGCAGAATCTGGCATTTTGTTTTTGCTACAGAGGCCTAGGCTTTTCCTAAGCTTGGAGAAGGAAGATCTATTCAAGCTCTGAGAGTGAAGAGCGATGCAGGATCTCCACTAGGCATATTTGTTAAAGGACATAGTCATTTCACAAAAATAAAGTTTTATTTGCAACAGATTCTTAAACTCATGAGAGTAAAGCCCCCTGCCAAATGAACTGAAGTTAGACCAACATTTGGAAGTATTGTTCTGTTGTTTAGTTTTAAAACTAAGACTTGGGAAAATAAAATATTATAATAAATATATAATATAATAATTTTATAGTTGTGTCTCATTAAACTTTCTAATATGATTTTCACAAAACAGATTTAGGCTCCTGTCTTTCTCTTATTCCCTTATGAGGCCACAGCTTTAAAATATTTCTTGAGCTTTATTTGGTGACAAACGGCACTTAATTACATCCCTTTGTAAATGCTAAGATGTGAGGTTTTAATGTAAGCTGGTGGGAAGCAGATGCATAACCAGAGGCTTATCTGATGCCAAGACCAATGAGCTGCCTAGCACTGTCTTGAGCTGCATAGGAGTATTAGCTGAGGATACACACGAACCTGGGGATCGGGGAGTCACACACCTGCAAATCCACAGTATCCCAGGACCAGCCTTTACCACGAACACCGTGAGACACAGAAAATGTTTCAAAAAAAGCTTGAAGTAAGGGGCTGGGTAAAGTTCCTCAATGAGGAGTGAATTTGACAAGATGTGTGAGGTGAAAAGGCAATAGTTTACTTGCAAGAAGGAGAGCAAGATTTCTTTGTGCATCATGATGGGCCAAGACTTCCTTGAAAGCTCTGCCTTTAACACTGTAGAGGGCCCATTTCAAGAACAAAAATTACCATCTGTGATTTCTCCCAAGCACGTGTAGCCAGATTAGAGAGTGAGACCGATTCAAATTGAGGTTCAATTTGCCCTTGAAAACTGTTCCCTTCCTTAAGTTTGAGGAAGAATAAACTTCTTCCTCTTCATCTGTATCCCCAGCAGGGGGGAAAGAAGGCATCTACATTTAGCTTGTAGAGGTTTAGCTTCCACTTAACACCTGAAACACCAGACACCAGTTGAAATTTTAAGTTGAAACACACACACACACACATACACACACACACACACACACACACACACACACACACACACACAGTACAGTCTATCCTCACAATGCAATAATAACACAAAAACAAAATAAAATTAAACCCTTAATGATAATTGATGATGAAGTTGGTAAGAACACATATGGTATATGGCTGCAGTCCATACCTCTTTTTGCCTCCCTACCCACTAACCTTTTCTCTTAAAACTGTTTTCCATTTATAGTACAAAGAAGCCTCGACTTTGTTTTTGAGATTAAGCTTTCCAAAACTCTTGTTCTCTATGATGTGTATATCCAAGCTGAAATGCATTTTCTTCTCTGTTTACTGTGAGCAGCTTTAGGAAGGGTGGCAATGTAAGTTTCAAGTCTATCTTCTCAGGGTAGCTGTGTGACAGTTCATGCCACTGGGAGTTGTGCATTCCTCAAAAGTTTTGCTGAGATGACATGTTTGTCATCTTCTAGGAATGTAAATCCTCAGGGATCCTGGGAGGATAGATTAATCCTCACCCTACAGTGTGGCAGAATGGAAAAACAAAATAAAAGCAATTGCAATCAGATAAAGCACTCCATGAGACTACACTAACTTGCTACAGGAGGGAAGATGCCAATCCCTGACTGAAATTCAGGTCTTCATTTCTCATAACCATTCACACCCACTGTTGCCTATATGGTCTGGTAACCAGTTCAAGCTTAGACTTATTGCCAAAGGGAAAGACAGTTCAGTTCAATGTCTTGCAACATCCTCTGAAGAGGATCCTATGCAGCACTCATTTCAGAAGCCCTAGGTGAATGCAAATGTATTTGTTAGGCAACCTAGCAACTACATACCTATGATAATTCAAAAACCACTCTGTAGCTCCTGGCAAGAAAGAGTTGGCTCACTCTCTCTATCAGCTGTGACTGATGGTGGGTGAGATCAGGTACACATCTAGAGAAACCATTCCTATAAACGTAGTGGTATAAAACAAAAAATATAACAAATACACACTTTTTGACAATGGCCTTCATTAATACTTTGTCATAAGAGAGTTTTATCAACAGACTTTGTTATTGTGAAATCCCAAACATTAGTGGTGACCCATCTACACGGGGTTTCTTAGAGCATCCCCTATGCTCTAGACAATCATATCTACCCTCCCAATCATTTCCATTGCCTCTCATTGAGACAATGCTTTCCAGGGGTGACAATCCAAGTGCACCAAAATGTACAAGTGTCCAAAGGATGTGGTAACTGTCTATATCTGTATAACTTCTGCCCACAGAATCCTCCAGTGTACTCCACCCTCAGGAAGCAATTGCTGCCTTGATTTGTCATAATAGCTGAGAGTGGTCTATTCTAGACCTCCATCTCAGAGGAAGGACAGAGTATATGAGTTCCTTTGAGATTGGTCCTTTTCATGAAACATACGGTCTTTGAGATAGATCCATGTTGCTGTATGGATCTGTAACTCATTCTTTTTATTTTTTGGATAGTATTCCATTGCGTTAATGTACCACAATTGTTTCTTTCTTTTCTTTTCTTTTCTTTTTTTTGTCTCCTGTTGATGGGTGTTTGGGTTGTTTCCATCTTGGGCCTATTACTGAGAATAAGGCTGTTATGCACATGTTTGTGCAAGTCTTCTTTTGTGAGCACATGTTTCCATGGTTTTTTTAGTTAAACAGCTGAAAGTGATGTTGCTATATCACATGGGAAGTGTGTGATATACTTTTCAGGAAACAGAAAGAGAGCTTTCCAAAGTGCTGTTTGAACAAAGCAATACGTGAGCACTCCAGTTGTTCCATGTCCTAGCCAACGTTTGGCACTAGTATTTTAAAATTATATTGAAACTAGTCTAGGGGGTCAGTGGGTGATGATATCTCCACATGAGGTGGGAATGAACTACAAACATTGATACCATCTCAGGGGCTACTAAGAGTGAGTCCCAGAGGGAAGGGGCCTGTTCTCCACTAAGTGTCAGGGGAGCCCAGACTGCTAAAAGCATCAGGAGGAAAACTATGAGGGCGCTGGGACCCTCCCTGTCCATAGTGTGTGGAGCATGCCTTTGGTTTTAACTGGCAGTAACATTTTAACTTCACAGACAGGTAAGCATACATTACTCAAGCAAGGTGAGAAGACACAGGGTGCTGTCAACTATAATTATAGAGAAAGGCGAGATCCCCAAATCCTTCAAATTATTAATTGGATTCTCTTTTACAAGTAGTGGTCATTTTAAATTTTCCATTTTTCTCTTTAGCCTTTCATTTTAGAGAAGAAATATTTGATCTAACCACACAGCTACAATGTATATTCATTTGATTTCCAGTAACTTCTTTAAGCTGTGACAGTTCTCTCTTGGTATTCATTGGGATTGGTTCCAGGACCCCCAAGATAGGAAAATCCGATGATGCTCAAGTTTCTTGTGTCATATTTGCACAGGAAACCATCTCTAGACATTTATTAAAGTTGACATAAAAATAATAAAATGTCACTTTTATGGAAATAGCTGTTATACTATATTCTTTAGGGCAAAAAGACAAGAGTGTATACAAGTTTAGGATGGGTGTAATTTTTTTCATCAAAAATTGCCAATCCATAATTGCTTGAGTGTGAA
>PVKN010000583.1:0-39490 GCA_004027915.1 Capromys pilorides
TTTAAATTTTATTTATTTATTTATTTGTTTGCTTGTTGTGTTTGTTTGTTTCTTTATTTATTCATTTTGTGGCTGGCTCAGCCTGCCCTGGTGGTGGCGCTGGCGCAGCATGTGGTGCCGGGGATCGAACTGCAGTCCCCGCAGTCGCCTGAGCCCTCCTAAGCAGGCACTTTAGACCACTGAACCATCTCGCCGGCCCTACAATGAAATTCTTAAGCGTAAATACTCACTGTGTTTGGATCACTTCCTGTAACTCGTGTGGTGTCACAGAGGACAACCGGTCAGGGTAGACCCAGACAGTACGTGTCCAGAGCCCACACCAGGAAAACCACCCAAAGAATGGGAAAGATTCAAACCCAAGCAGGCAGCAGGGACTGCGGTTAGTAGCCTGCTCCTTTCCCCCAAATTCTTCACAAACTCTTGGCAAATCCTTATCACATCCAAACATCATCTTTTTGTTTTGCTGCTTTTTTTTTTTTTAATCACAAGCATTCTTTTTTGAGCTCTAAGAGCAAACACAAAACACGTGTACCGAGTTCCAGTATTTCCAGGTTAACCTACAAACTGCCTCATCCTATGACGGGTAATTCTGGGCCAGAGGGAGGCTGAGGCAGGATGATGATTAGATTGAGTCGTGTCACGGACACAGCTCCGTGGTAGGGCACCTCAAGACTCTCAGCTGAACTCAGAAAAGCTAGGCCTCCAGTCATGACACGTACCTGTGGTCAGCGCTGGGCCTTGCGGTCCCCCGCCTTCGGCTCACAGTCCCAGGGGGTGGGGACTCAGGCAGGGGCGGTGGCGGCGGCAGTGGTGGCAGGGGTGGGCGGCGTCCTCTATGCGGTCCTCCTCGGCCTGGCCTTCCAGCCGCACCATCTTCGTGTTCAAACGTCCTGCGGGGCTTGGGAGGGGGGCTGCGCTGCACCCCACGGGCCGGGCCGGGTGCACAGTAGTAGGTCCCGGGCGGCTGCGGGTCCAGGCCTGCTGAGCCGTCCTGCAGGGCCCGCTCCAGTCGCTGCACCTGGGTCAGCACCACGTGTGGGTCGGGGCCTGGCCAGGTCGCCCCCAGCCAACGCGCGCCAGCTCTGCCTGCGCCCCGGCCCGGCTCAGGCACTTCCTCCGCCTCCTCAGCCTGCGTCGCACTGGGTTCTAGGTCTTGGGGTTCAGGGGGCTTCTCCTGTGCGCCCGCCCGCTTCCTGCATTCCCACTGGCAGATCTTGTCCTTGATGCTGCGGGGCTGGGGCTGGGCTCCCCACGGCCTCCTGCTGGCCTCCCGGGCAGCCAGACCTCGGACAACCAGGTCCCCGTCGGAGCCCAGCATGTCCACCGCTGCCCCCAAGTTGGGGATGCGCCCTGGGGGCTCCTGCCGAGGGGCGACTCCTGATAGTCTCCGGGAAGGGGGCCAGGGGCTTCCTCAGCCTTCACACCTCGTGCCTGGGTCCTGCAGCAGAAAGAGACAGGGCTGCGGGGGGGATTCAGGAGGCCGGGGCTGTGAACAGTACGTGGTGGCCGCGCACGCATCTTAAGACGCTGAGCTAGCGTGGGAAAGAAAAAACAGTTGCTGTTTTTGCGGGGAGACAGCACTGGGGAAGAAGGGTGCAGACTGACTTCGCAGTCCAGGAAACATGGGTCTGACCCCAAGTCAAGCCTTGGCCAGGAGTGTGCCGCCCCCGCGCAAGGCTGAGTCCACCAAGGCGCAAGTTCCTGCCCAACGGTAATCACAGACGTGGTGATGCCTGTAATCCCAAGCATTTCATCAGCGAGGCAGGAGGGTCACAAGTTGGAGTCCAGCCTGAGCTTTTTTTTTTTTTAGGGAAGGGTCTACAGGGTGTTCAGGGTCTCACTTCTAGATCCGACTCTAGTGATCTGCCTGTTTACAGCCTCCCATGAGCTGGGATTACAGGCACACTATCAATGCCAGTCTCAGCTGCCGTCTCTGTGTGCCTCCGGGGCAGGGCTGCATGGCAGGCCCAGGGATCAAACCCCTGGCCTAATCTGCTGAGCTTTTTGGCCGGCCCTCAGCCTGAACAATTTAACAAGATCCCATCTCAAAACTTTATTAAAACAAAAAACAAAACAAAACAAACAAACAAACAAAAAAACATGAAACTTTATTTATTCAAAGCAGCTGAGGAGCCCGGCATGGTGGTGCACACCTGTAATCCCAGCATTGGGGAGGCTGAGGCAGGAGGATCAGTGCGAGTTCGAGACCAGCCTGGGCTACAAAAGTGAGCTCAAGGGCAGCCTGAACTGCATAGCAAGACCCTATCGCAAAAAGACAAAATAAACAAACAAATAAATAAATAAAGCAAGCAAGCAGCTGAGAATGTAGCTTGGTGGTACAGTGCTTGTTTTCTGTGTGCAGTCTTGGGTTCAAGGGGCTGGAGAGATAGCTCTGTGGCACAAGTGCCTGCCTGGCAAGTGCAAGGTGGTGAGTTCGAACACCAGTCCTGGAAAAAAAAAAAAAAGTCTTGGGTTCAAACCTCAGGAAAAGTAAATAAATAAAATGGCTGCCATGAAACCAGCCTGAATAAAGCAGCTATATGGTTTCAGTCCATATTCAGGGGGCTCCAAGGCAGAGAGGTACATGGCAGAGAACAACCTTTCATGGTGGCAGCTAAGAGCAAGAGCCAGGGAGAGGTAACAGCAGCTCAAGCAGCTAACTTCTCTTCCTCCTTACACTGAAATACAAATCACCCGCCCCAGGGGAGGTGCAGCACCCACACCCACAGTAATCAATTACAAATTCCAGAAGCCGCCCCATGACTGCAGGAGGCTTTGGGGGGACAGACACCTAGACACAAACCATAACAATAATCTAGGTTTTTCCCTCTGTTATCTAGGTTTTGGGGCTGTGTGCGTGTGTGTGCATGTGTGCGTATGAGTGTTGCTAGGGACCAAACCCAGGGCCTTTGCACTGAACTACATCCCTGGTCCCTCCTTTTCCCTCTTAATTGTTCAAGACAGCGTTTCACTAAGTTGCCCAGGCTGGGCATGCACTCACAACCCTCCCGCCTCACCTCCTGGAGGGCTGGGATAACAGGCATGCAGGTAGCAGTGGTTCATCACGATGACTCCTTACAGACCAAGTCCCCACGAGTCATGAAGCGGTCCCTAATTCTGGGCTTAAACACCGTGCTAAGCGTCCTCCAGCACCTGAGCCTTCCCAGAGCCGACTTTCTGAGCCCGGGGATCCTTTTGTTATCCTGTTGTTAGCCTAGACCTAGAACAACGCTGGCAGAGCAGGCAGATTTGGGCTTCACGTGTGGCCCAGAAATGCACAGACAGATGCCACTAGTTGTGTGCCACTATCTGAACTGAAGGATATATATATATCTATATATATACATATATATAGATATATATATATGTATATATATAGATTTTTTTTTTTTTTGTCTTGCTCAGGCTGTGTAAAGGGGAGGTCTGTTAAGGCATGTGGAGCTGGGGATCAAACCACAGGCAAACCCAGTCAGGCACTTAAACAACTGAGCTGTTATGGTTTGTGTCTAAGTGTCCCCCCAAAGCCTCACACAGTCATGGGGCGGCTTCTGGAATTTGTGATTGATTATTGTGGGTGTGGGTGCTGCACCTCCCCTGGGGCAGGTGATTTGTATTTCAATATAAGGAGGAGGAGAAGTTAGCTGCTTGAGCTGCAGCTACCTCTCCCTGCTGTCTTGCTCTTAGCTGCCGCCTTGAAAGGTTGCCCTCTGCCATGTGCCCCTCAGCCTTGGAGCCAGCTGAGTATGGACTGAAACCTCCAGTAACTGTGAGCTAAATAACCTTTCCTTCCCTCATTTTGAGTGTCAGGTATTTGTCCCAGCAGCAAGAGTAACTAAGACATGAGCTAACCCGAAGGCCCCACTATTGTTGTAGGCAGCTGAATTAGATAGAAATATTATAGGCAGTCAGACATGGCCAGGCCCTCAAAGACGACATGGAAGACAAGGTACAGCTAGAGACAGACATTCCTCTGCTGTGGGCCAGATCTCAAGAGTAAACAAAAGCAACTACATACTTAAGGATGGGCATCAGGGATTGATATGCTAAATAAGTATCAATCACCTTGAAAGAACCTGGAAAGAGTCACAAGCCTGAGCCCAAGCACAATAGGTTGTGTTCCTGCCCGCTTGCTACTGTGACTTGCCTTCCCATTGGATCCTGATTTTAATCAATGTTACCTGAGCAATGGTGCTTGTGATCTCATTGGTTGACCATAGTCTTTGTCACACCTCATACCCACCTAAGCAAGTTTCCACGGCTTCTCTATAAAAGTCCCTGGAAGACACTCACTCGGGACCCCCCTTTGTTCCTCTCTCGGACAGGAGCTTTCTTTTCCTGAATAAATATATTCTGCTCATTACCTCTGTTTGTTCCTAAAATTCATTCTTTGGTTTTAGAGAACACAAACTCATCTCAGGTACTTTTTAGGTTGGGGATCAGTTTTCTTTATGTCATTTGGAGGTTCCCTATTGGAGGTCATCCATCCCAGATAGTTTTTTCTTCCTGCATCACTATCTGAACTGAAATATGACTGAATGAAAGCTTCTGGCCTTAGGTTCCCTGGTCTGTCAAGTACTTGTAGGTCCTGTGGTTAACGGCTGCCGTGGAGGTGAAAGTGTTTCCCCACTATAGAAAGGAATGGTCTAGGAAGTACGTAGGGAAATCTATAGCTCCACATGTGATTTTAACTAGTGCCAGGAAGAGCCGGAATTCATTACTATGGTGTGTGTGTGTGTGTGTGTGTGTGTGTGTGTGTGTGTGCGCGCGCTGCTACAAAGCAAATCCAGGGCTTCATGCACGCTAGGCAAGCACTCTACTGCTGAGCTCTACTACTGAGCTAGAAATCATTCTATGTTGGTAGTTATTTTTATTTATTTATTTTGAGACAGGGTCTCACTTTAATTCAAACTGGCCTTGTATTCACTGTGTGGTCCAGGCTGGCCTTGAACTTAATGCGATCCTCCTACCACAGCCTCAGGAGTGTTAGGATAAGGGGCGTGCTCCACCATGCCTGGCCCCCAGTGACTTTGAATGTGTGAGATCAGCACACACACACACACACACACACACACAGAACAACCCCTTGGGGTTGGTGTTGTTTTCTAAATGCAGAGAGGGGCGTGACTGTATAGCAATTCTGAAGCCTCAATCAGATGCACAGCAAGAGATGGATAATTAGCAATTTCATGCGTCCTGTGACTACAGCTTTCCAGCCCGAAGACTTAATGGCTGTTTATGTAAGGGCTTCCCCTCCACGGAGACACTGGCACACAAATTACACTGCTGTTTTTGGTTGCACAGCATAAATTAGGAACTTGTGAAAATGCAAACACCCTTTTTTCCTGCAAACACATTTTCCACGGCTATCAACGCAGACTTCCATATTTAAATAAACAATTAGGGTTCATAATGGAGCGTTTGGGGGGGAGACGTTTGGAGAACCGTCCTGTCACCACAGATGCCAGCAGCAAGCGTTAGAGTTTAGTCAGAATCACAGTCAGTCTGTGCTTATTTTCCTGAGGGTCTAAGAGGCAGAACTCACAGTCCCTGTTCTTGTGGTACCAGAACCAAGATGTGAGGAGGACAGACCTTCCAGCAGCATGTGCTTGGGGACAATATGACAGCAGAATGCTGAGATCATGTGCTAGGAGGCCCTGAAGCACACACGGCAGGTAAATCGAATATAAAGGATGTGATCTTTTTTTTTTTTTTTTGTCTTTTTGAGACAGGGTTTTGCTATGCAGCTCAGGCTGGCCTTGAGCTCACTTTTGTACCCTAGGCTGGTCTCAAACTCACACTGATCCTCCTGCCTCTGCCTCCCAAGTGCTGGGATTATAGGCATGTGCAACCACGCCTGGCAAGGGATGTGATCTTGTCTTTTTTTTGGTGCCAAGAATCGAACTCAGGACCTTAAACCACTGAACTTTGTCCTCAGCTCTCTTGTCTCCTTTTTTTCTTCTTCAGACAAGGGCCTGCTCATCTTCTCTAAACTGGAACTTTCTTAGGGCAGAGCTGAAGTAGCCATGCTTGCTGCACCTGGTGCGCGGCAGGGAGCCCATGGGCGAATGGATGAGTTAGCAGACAGAGCCTGCCCAGAATGCAGCCCACACGACAATCCTTTCCGCCAGCAGCCGGCAGCTGGCAGTACTGGCATCATCACAGTCATGCCTGAGAGCCCAACAGCTGGCATGACTTCATCGTCACTGAGGCCCCAGCTGGAAACTGAGGCAGAACACACACACTTTGCCGGAAGAAAGACCACGCTGGATTTACCAAGCTCAAGCAAAAGTGGAGGTGGCGAAAGGGTTTCTGGTGTTGCCAGGGTTACGGCACATTTCCGTGGCTGCCGTGCTCAGTGCATCTCAGAGTTCCACAGCCCCGGTGGTTCTGTCTGGAACCGTCGGCTCCCACAGGCTCTGTGGTTGCTGGGCAGTGTGCAGACTGCAATAGGCACCCTTCTGGGGTGGTGGGCAGTGACACCGACCGATGCAGACCCAGGCTCAGGGGTGAGCCAAACACAACCCCAGCCGGTAGGCACAGAGGGACGTGGCCTTGGGTTGCGCAACACTCAACCTTCCCTTCACCAGCTAGGTTTCACGCCTTGGGCGAGAACGTATTGGGGAGATGGTCAAGCTACCGAAGTCCACAGAAACGACTCCTCCTCTCCTAGTGTAGCAGCGCACTTGGGAGGCTGAGGCAGGAGGATCACCATGCGTTGAAGGCCAGCCTGGGCTACACAGTGAGCTCCGTTTGAACTACATGAGACCTGGCCTCAAAAAGACAAACAAACAAAAAGATCCCTCTGGAGCTGAAAGAATGGGGTTTGTGGAGGAGAGGAGGCGGTGGAGAGAGCAGAGGTGGGGGTGACGCAGCAGCTGACTAAGGCTCTCCCTCTTCAGGGATGTGGTCTCACCTGTCAGCCAACCCGCACCTCAGGTCTCTGGTCCATGTTTTCCAGGGTCCCCTCCATGCCTGAAACTTCAGGTGGAACTGAACTCTACATAGAATTTTTTCTTATACCTATGAACTTATTTTTTCTTTTTTTTAACTTACTTTCTTTCTTTCTTGGCTGGTTCAACCTGCTCTGGGGGTGGCGCTGGCGCAGCATGTGGTGCAGGGAATCGAACCATGGTGCCTGTGATTGCCTAAACAGGCACTTTAGACCGCTGAGCTATCTTGCCGGCCCTATACCTATGAACTTTATTATTTTTTTTAAGTTTATTTTATTTTCTTAAACCTCATCTATTTGTTTGTGTTATGGCCGGCTCAGCTTTCCCGGGGGGGTGGGGGGAGGGTAGCCCAGCATGTGGTGCCTGGGATCGAGCTGTGGTCCCTGCGGTGCCCTAAACTTCCCGACGCATGCGCTTTAGAACCGCTGAGCCATCTCACCAGCCCTACCTATGAACTTATGATGGAGTTTAATTTATAAATGAGACATGGTGGACAACCCACTTTCTGGGGCCCCCCTTTCCCTCTTACACAGAATTTTTTTTTTCCTCTCAATAAATTCCTCCGCTGTTCCTAGAATTCATTTCTCAATTTTAAAGAACACAAACTTAGCATTTTGGATATCTAGGCTATGGGGGCTATATTTCCCCTATATCATTTCCAAATCTTCCACTGAGATCACTGAACAGAGACCTGGGGAATTCAAACTCTCTTCCTTCTTTGTAAAATGCCTTTTTTTTTTTTTTTTTTTTTCTTTTTGAGACAGAGTCTCGCTATGCAGTTCAGATTGGCCTGGAGCTCACTTTTGTAGCCCCGGCTGGTCTTGAACTCACACTTATCCTCCTGCCTCAGCCTCCCAAGTGCTGGGATTACAGGCATGCGCCAACACGCCCAGCTTGTAAAATGTACTCTTAAGTACTGGAAGATGTTTGATCCTTCCACGTTGGAAAAGAGCCATTTGATATTCTTCTGTACACATGCGTGATCTGCCTACCCTCTAGAGACAAAATGAGGCACAAAAGGAAATATTAATTATGGTGCCTTAGTCAGAATTGCCTTATGTTTGAACTTCCTAATAATTCTGACTTATGCTTAAAGTATAATTATAACACATAGGCAACTACTCACTTTCCTAAGTCTCTTTCTCTCAGTGACCTAAAGCAAAGTGAGACATAGGAAAATTTTCAGATGACGCTGGTAAGTACACTCTGGTCTTTAGAGGATTTTCTCAGATCTCTGAACTAGGCTGGAAAGATGGAATGTGAACCTTAAATACTGGCTTCTCAGGAAAGCCAAGCAGCATCACAAGCTACATTTGCGGATGGATTTTAGAAGACCAGAAGACAAGCAGCCAGGGGAACAACCAGTTCCCACTGGAGCCCAAGCAGTCCCTGCCCAAGACTCCTGCTGCCTTAATGGCCAGACAGCAGAATAGAGCAGGAGACCTTTTTTTTTTTTGTACCAGAACCAAACTCACGACCTTGTGCTCACCACGGAAGCCCTGAGCTATATCTCTAGCCCTAAGCACGTATTCTTTCTTTCTTTCTTTTTTTTTTTTTTTTTTTGTGTGGAACCAGGGATTAAACTCAGGACCTTGCACTTGCCAGGCAGGCACTTGTGCTCCTGAGCTATCTCCCCGGGCTCCTAAGCACATATTCTTAAAGGTCTCTGAAGGACAAAAATCAAGCTCTCTAGTTTAATTTTATCTATCTATCTATCTATCTATCTGTCTATCTATTTATTTATTTTTCAGGACCAGGGTTTGAACTCACGACCTTGCACTTGCCAGGCAGGCACTTGTGCCATGGAGCTATCTCCCCAGACCCCCTTTAGTTATTTTAAATTGTCAATTACAGATCAAGAAAAAGAGCAGGCCGCCAGTGAGATAGCTGTGTGGCACAAGTGCCTGCCTGGCAAGTGCAACGTCGTGAGTTCAAATCCCTGTCGAGTAGCCCGGGAATGGTGGTGCATGCCTGTAATTCCAGTGCAGAGGCTGACAACAGGAGCATCACTACAAGTCCGAGCCACACAGTGAGGCCCTGTACAATACACATAAAAGGGGGAGAAAAGAAAAAAGAACTACCGCCTTAGGTTGTTTGAGAGAGGCATTAGTAAAACACATCCATAGCTCCTGATTTGACAGGACAGATTATTCTCTCTCTCTCTGTCTCTCCCTCCCTCTCTCTCTCTTTCTCCCCCCCATTCCTCCCCCTCTCTCTTCCCAAAGAAGTAAAATTAATAAGGCAAGCCGTCTTCCCAAACTGGATGATATTAAACATTCTAACAGCAGCTCAAGGGGGTACTTAAGCAATTATAAAAGCTAAATGTTGTGTGTTCACTCCTGATTCTTGTGCTAATATCTCAACAGCTGCTGAAGATACTAGAGGACAGGTTAAAGATTCTGTCAGATTCTGAAATTCCCAGACCTTCTCCTTACCCTCTTTATGCAAAGCTATTACTGGATCCTCCTGGTGGAATTCTTTGTTGGATGGAGTTGTAATTATCAGTAGATCTTATTATCTGGCCCACGCATGCCTAACTCTTTCTGCGCCTTGTCTCCTTCTGGCGCTAAGCTGTATTCTACACCTGGCATTTCTCGGGGGTTTTCAGACAGACCCTCTGGGGAGCAGCTCTGTTGATCACAACTGCAATCCTCTGCAGCTGGAAGTAGCCAGATTGGTCTTCAACCCTTGCCCCCTCATGGCAGTCAGGGGTACTTCTTCAGGGGGAATGGTGTTACAGACAGCTAAATTAGGTAATGAATATTACAGCAGCCAGAGTGGTGGCGCATGCCTGTAATCCCAGCACTCGGGAGGCCGGGGCCAGAGGATTGTTGTGAGTTTGAGACCAACCTGGGCTACAAAGTGAGCTCAAGGTCATCCTGAACTGCATAGCAAGACCTTGTCTTAAAAAGACAAATAAGAAAAGAAAGGAAAAAGAAAAGAAGAGGAAAGAAAAATATTACTGGCTGTAGCTGGGGGCACATTCATTGAAGGCCAGGCTTCAAGAAGAGGAACTACCCACCTGTAACGTCCTCTAGGGATGAAGAGCAGTGACTGATATTCTACATAGGCACCAATCACCTTGGGGTGCAGGCCCAAACCTCCTTAACCCACCCCTTCCAGCCAAGTCCCCATCTGCCCTCGTGCGCTTGCTGCCTGACTTCTTTCCCCATCTGATCCCCATCTAATCAACATTACCCAAGCGACTAGACTTGCTGTCATCTTATTGGTTGGCCACAGCATTATCCCACGTCGCCCATGATTTGCCATTGGATCAATATCACCTAAGCCGGTATTGTAATCTTACTGATTGGTTATAGTTCTGTCCCACCATAAATCTGCCTCAAGGTGTGTCTTTGCTCAAAAAAAATCCCTTGAAAAGTGGGGTTCACGGGCAACCCACTTTCTAGGACCTCTGCTGTCCCTTTCAGAAGCTTCCTTTCAATTTTCTTCCTACTCTTAAAAAAATGAGGCAAAATAAGAGATGAACAATAACTAATGATACAAGAGTTATAGCAATATGCTGTGAAAGCAGTTGGATGAAACCACCTCTCTCTCTCTCTCTCTCTCTCTGAAAAGACCCATCCATTTCCTGTACTGTACTTTCAAGCTTGTGGAAAATTGAAACTGAAGAAGCAAAACCAAGAAAACTCAGAGGCCACCATGAAGGAGGACAGCTACACACGGTTATATCCCAGCCGGTTGTCAGCTCATTGTCCCCAAAGAGGGCAGCTCTTCCTTTCTTTGGAGCAAGGCGCCAAGTAGCCCTGGGGGAGCCCAAGTTCCCACCCCTTCGTCCCGATGTTCACCAGCCAGGTGAGGTGACGGGGCCGCCAATATCACTGGCTGAACACCCGAGCTGCCGGGAGCTTAGAGATGGGCTGCTGGGCTTTGAGATGTGCTTGTGATTCCGGCGAACAGAGAGGCAGGAAGGCGCGGAGAGCGCAGCCAACTCGGCAGAGAATTTGGCAGAGGACGAGCGAGGGCTGAAGGAACCGTTGCGACAATGACAGGGTCCACCCGTGGGGCGGGGAGGGGGCCGCAGCCCAGAGCCATGGACCAGCCCACCCACTTCCCCGCAAGTCAGCTGGATACGGGGCTGGGAGATCTCGGAAGCAGCCTGCCCAGGGCTTCATCCCGATGGGGGAGCACGAAGGCTGCCTGCCGGGGACAGGACGCAGCTCGCTGTCCGCCCTCATGAGGCTGGGCACCTGCACCGCTGAATCCCCTGGAGCCTGCCCGTGCAGCCAGGTCCACGGACTCTGCTCTTCTGACCCCTGCTGGCAGGGCCTCTGCACCTCAAGGGGCGCGGCCACGCCAGCCCAGCAGGCCCCAGGGCTGCGCAGTCTGCACAGCAGGCGGCCGCTCCCCGCAGCCAGCAACCTTCCAGCGGCTCGTGGACGAGGTGTCAGCTGCGTGCAGAAGGTTGATTCCGGCCCAAGTATAAACTGCTGAACTATTACAGTGGTCGTAACATGGCTGAAGTCCCCAAACACAGCTTATCTTCCTAATGACCGTTTCCTCCTCCTTTCCCACCCCAGTCCTGGATACCTTTTCCTAGGCACACAAGGAGGACCCCAATCAGCTCTGTAGGTGTCACGGAACCTGCCCCTTAGCAAAAGTCCATAAAGCCTAGGCTTCCACTGTCTCAGGCCAGAGGATTCCCCCATCCCTGCCATAGATCCTCTCCATGTTTTTAGAATAAAACCCCCTTCTTGTTTGCTTCTGCTTCACCACCACGCTGATGCTGACAAACCTAACATCAGCGATGCAAAGATGAGGAGGCTTGGCCTCCTCTATCAGAAAGAGCACCAGACTCAGCCTGGGGTCCGCAGTCGCCCCCAGGGACTGCCTCCCTAGCCGTCTAAGGAACTGTGGGTTTTCCTGAAATGACGGAGCCCAAGGGTCTCCTGCGCAAAGACACACAGAGACTTCGAAGATGAGATCGCTCAAGCGCAGCCTCCTGCACAGCGCCAAGCCACTTTGCTGCCTATCCATGGACAAAGAATTCCAGTAGCAGAGCTGCAGCCTCCAGAGAAGCAGGGCATGCGATTTCCAAAAGGAGGCGCCAGTGGGCTTCAAAAGCCAGAAGTGAGGGGCGCAGAAGCTAGGAGAGAGCCAGAGTGAGGGTGCATGCCAGTACTCCCAGCACTTGGGAGGCTGAGGCAGGAGGACCCTTTTGGGTTTCGGACCAGCCTGGGCTAAAAAGTGAGCTCAAGGCCGGGACTAGGCTGCTTAGTGAGTCTATGTCTCAAAAAGAGAAAAAAAAAAAGAGTTTAGAAGTTGAACTCACTGTCCCAGCAGGAGGCCAGGGTCCTCACTTAGTAAACACCCTGGGTCTGTAGGAGAGGAGGGCCTGGAGTAGTTGTGAGCACTGTATCCACCTGGGGAGAGTAGCTTGCTCCCCCTCCTTTTCTCCCCCTTCTTGCTGCTTTTGCTGTCTTCTGTCACCCTGGACTGTTGCCCCTCAGCAGGCCACCCTGCCTTGGAGCCAACTGATTACAGACTGAAACCTCTATCAGCTACGAGCTCAACAAAACTTTCCTTCCTTAATTTGGGGCCTCAGGTATTTTATCTCAGCAACAAGAAAGAAAAGTAACCAAGGGCCGGCGAGATAGTTCAGTGGTCTAAAGCGCCTACTTAGGAAAGCTCAGGCAACTGCAGGGACTGTGGTTCGATCCCCGGCACCACATGCTGCGCCAGCCCCACCAACAGGGCAGGCTGAGCCAGCCATAAAATAAGTAAATAAAGAAACAAACAAGCAAACAAATAAATAAAATAAAATAAAAATAAAAGAAAAGTAACCAAGACACAAACCTAACCTCATTGGCTAGTCGGGAGGACCCCGTGCCTTAAAACCCTGGGATAAACTTCAGCATCATTTCATAGATCCAGGAGACAGAGTCATATCTCAAAGTGCAGCCCACTGGGAACCCCTCCACACAGACACCTGGATACTCTCTGATGTCCCAAAGCCAGCTGTGGAAGACCATTCTGGAATCTTCATGAAATATGGTAAATCAAAGGCCTTAGATATTTCCACACAACCCAGAATTCTTTATTTCTGCCTTGCTAAATTGGCCTTGTGATTCCAACTGCTTACCACTAGTGGTAATGAAATAATGAATAGTAATAACACATTTTCCTGCTCAGCGCTTTCCACAAAAATAGAATTTCCCAGTTACCAGATGGATTTAATTATTGTTAACCTTAATCAGATTTAAAATACCATGTTATTTTTTTTTGAAGCTGAACTTTTAAAACTTCTACAAACTGTCTCTAAATAAATAAATAAAATGGTTTGGTCTGAACGTAAATAAAATTTATTTCGTATATGCATGCTAAGTATATATTCTACCACTGAACTGCATCCCTAGCCCAATATATCTCTATATCTATCTATCTATCTTT
Source organism: Capromys pilorides (assembly GCA_004027915.1). NCBI lineage: Eukaryota > Metazoa > Chordata > Mammalia > Rodentia > Capromyidae > Capromys > Capromys pilorides. The sequence continues at coordinate 13,362 of PVKN010000583.1, forward strand.
CTATCTATCTATCTATCTGTCTATATTTTGGTCTGAGAGAGGGTCTTAATTTTATTTATTTATTTACTTTATGTTTTTAATGCAGGGTCTACAGTGTCTCACTATGTAGATCAGACTCATAGTGATTTTCTTATTTTCAGCCTCCCAAGTGCTGGGATTACAGGCAAACACCACCACACCCAGTCTCAATCCCTGTCTCAGTGCACCACTGGGGATCGAATCCAGGACCCGAGCTCTGCCTAAGCAGGCCCTATAGTCTGCTGAGCTATCTGGCTGGCCCCTGAGAGAGGGTCATGATATGCAGATCACTTTGAGCTCACTTTGTAGCACAGGCTGGTCTTGAACTCACAATGATCCTCCTGCCTCAGCTTCCCGAGTGCTGCAATTACAGGTGTACACCACCACGCCCAGTGGTACTTTTTTTTTTAACTTTTTATTTTTTCATTCTATTTATTTATCTTTTTATTTAGTGGGACTGGGGTTCAAACTCATGACCTTGCACTTGCCAAGCAGGCACTTGTGCCATGGAGCTACCTCCCTAGCCCCTGTTTATTAAAAATGACAAAAACCAAGTTTTGGTGGCACATGCTGCTAGACCTGGGTAATGAGGAGCCTGAGCTAGAAGGATTAAATTTTGAGGCCAACAACAGTAAATTAGTGAAAGGGCTGGGGAATGTAGATTTGTCTCTCTGATTTCAATTCCTAGTACCAAAAAGAAAAAAAAGAAAAGGTACATAAAACTGTGGAGGACCATCTGAGCAGCTGTTCTAGAAAGAAGAGCAGTTGTCTCCATTCTGGCTGAGCAGCAGATCCCCACAACGTTAGATATGATCTCAACAGCATAATGCAAATTACTTTCTCTGCATATGGCAGAGGTAAATGCAGGCCACCCTAGCTCAGCCCACAGTACTCATCTACTTCTTACAATTCTCAGTCATTCCTCCTCAAGCCACTCCTCCTCCATTGAATAAAATCTGGATACGGCCTTGGGTCAGCCTCTTTGTTCCAGAAAACCATCTTCATGGCTGGACTTAGGGCTCCTTGGCTCGCCAATAATTATAAATATGCTTTGATGTCTTTACTTTCACTGTGAGTTGTACTGGGGGTGGTAGATTGGAATTAACTTGATGGGATTCCAATAACATATCTTTGGGATTACAAACACTGACTTGGACTGAGATGAGAACCTAGAGTGGACTCCCACAATTGGTGCCCAACGTGGGGCTAAGGGCAGGAGTGGAAGTTTCTCTCTCTCTTTTTTTTTTTTTTTGACAGAACTGGGGTTCAAACTCACAACCTTGCACTTGCCATGCAGGCACTTGTGCCACAGAGCTATCTCCCTGGCCTCCAGGAGTGGATCTCAATGAGAATTAAATTGGGCTTTTCTCCCCACTAGCTATAGCTCAGTTATAGAGTGTTTCAGTAGCATGTGACTCTGGATTCAATCTGTCCAAAAAATAAATAAAAGAAGTATAGTTCCACTTATCTTTCTTGTGTATCCTGGTCACCAAACAGGTAGGAGCCAGAGTCTTTTAGAGTTTTAACTTTATCGCTATGTGGTGGTAGGGTGGTGGTGTTTATTTTGGGTCTCTCCTTGAACTCACTATGTAGCCCGGGCGGGCCTAAAGTTTGTGACCACAAGAATAAAGAGACTAATGGAGTAGAGGAGAAAGTTTAAGATAGGGACCCAAGCACACAATCAAACTTTATTTATTTTTTGTATTTTAAGGAAGGGTCTACAGGGTGTTCAGGGTCTCACTGCTAGATCAGACTCGTAGTGATCCGCCTGTTTACAGCCTCCCAAGAGCTGAGATTACTGGCATGCACCTCCACGCAGTCTCAGCATGCCTCAGGGGCGGGGCCAGCCCAGCAGGCATGGGGATCAAACCCCTGGCCCCTGCACCAGCTTGCAGGTGCTTTAATCCACTGAGCTATTTGGCTGGCCCTTATAATCAAATTTTTTTTTTTTTTGTCTTTTTGAGACAGGGTCTCACTATGCAGTTCAGACTGGCCGTGAGCTCACTTTTGTAGCCCAGGCTGGTCTCGAACTCACACCGATCCTCCTGCCTCAGCCTCCCAGGTGCTCAAACTTTATACACGACAAATCCTAGGCAAAGATGGACCTTTTCAGGCTGAGAACAGGAGGATCGCTACGAGTCCCAGCTGCATAGTGAGACCCTATAGCAAATATATTATAAAAAAGAGAAAGAGTGGCTGGTGAGATAGCTCAGCAGCCTAGAGCAAAGACGGACCTTTTCCTATTAGCTTTTGCAGAGCCAAGGATCAACACAGGCCTTGTGCATGCTCAGTGAGCTCTTTCCCCTTGAGCTACCTTCTCAGCCCCAGCTCTGGACTTCAGCAGGTGGTTCTTAAATAACTGAGGAGCCCAACTTTATGGTTCAGTGATGACCAGCCAGATATCCCCAGATATAGCTACAGATCTACGGAACCTCTGAGAATGGCTCAAGTTGTTCTTTCTTAATATTTCTTTCTTTCTGTTATGGCTGGCTCAGCCTGCCCTGGGGGTGGGGCTGGAGCAGCATGTGGTGCCAGGGATCAAACTGGGGTTCCTGTGGTTGCCTAAGCTTGCCTAAGCAGGCGCTCTAGACTGCTGAGCTATCTTGCCGGCCCCTCTTTTTCTTTTTTTAATGTATTTGCTACAAGGTCTCACTATGCAGCTGGGACACGTACCAATCCTCCTGTTCTCAGCCTCCCCAGTGCTGGGATTACAGTTATGGGAGGGTGGCCTGCTCAGCATGGCTGGGGTGGGCGCCAGCATGGCAACTGGCATCAGGGATCGAACCCTGGTCCCTGCATTTGCCTCAGCAGGCACTTAGTCTGCTGAGCTATCTCGCTGGTCCTTCAGGTTTTTCTTAGATGCGGGTACGAAATACTTTGTCACAAGAGCTGCAGCTGAGGGGTTAACAGCAGCCCCTGAGGAGCCTGACATTTCCCAGATATAGTTATTGTTTCTTCACTTTGTTTTTTTTTTTTTTTTAAATTTTATTTATTTATTTGTTTGCTTGTTGTGTTTGTTTGTTTCTTTATTTTATTTATTTTGTGGCTGGCTCAGCCTGCCCTGGTGGTGGGGGCTGGCGCAGCATGTGGTGCCGAGGATCGAACCGCAGTCCCTGCAGTTGCCTGAGCTTTCCTAAGCAGGCGTTTTAGACCACTGAACCATCTCGCCGGCCCGTTTCTTTGAAAGACAGAAGACCATGCACCAGAGAATTGCCCATTACCACCATAGACAATCGGGGCTCTAATTTGCATCTCTGTTCTACATCCGTCACCCCTCAAAGCCTGGAATCTATTTTCTTTCCACCTTCCAGTTCACCTTGTTTGTTTTTGTGGAGATCTCTTGATTTTTTGAGTACTTTATGATCTACACAGACAAACTGAGTCAGGGGTATATGTCCAAAAATATGATTCCATTTATATGAAAGATTTCAAATAGGCCAGACAGGAAGTAACTTAGTGATTAAGATCTAAGGGGGCTGTGGGAAGGATGTTTAGGAGGTAAAGGACACAGGTTTCTTTTATGGGCTGAAAAAAATGTTCTAAATTTGTATTGGCTGCACAGGTTTATGAATACAAGACAAAAATTGTACACTTTGAGGGCCAGGGAGATAGCTCAGTAGAATAAGCACTTGACCAGAAAACACAGGGTCCCGAGTTCAATCCCCTGTACCGCAAAACAATAATAATAATTATAATAAAATTGTACACTTTGAGTGAATTTTTTACTGTACGTGAACTACATCTCAATAAAGTGATTAATACAACTGTCTTGCCCCCCAGCCCCCATTGCTAGGCCACTACCTCCTTCATGAACAATTTGTAAATTACATTAAAGTATTTAGTAAGTGAATTCTAGGACTAGAGTTCCTAAGTATAGAGGTTAGGGAAATGGATGGGAAATAGCTTAAGAAACAAAGCACAGGTGGTGGGCCCAGACCGCACAACATGGAGCTTTCCAGTCACACCTGGGAGCCTCACTGAGGGAACACTTCCCCTTCCCTCATCCATTGCTCATTAGGCCACAGGCACCTGTATAGAGTTTTGAGACCACGCCCCTGCCACAGCTGATTGGTTCTAAGGGAAGAATGACTCACACTCAGCCAATCAGATTTCACTCCTGCCATCGCTTCCAGTCAGTATGGGAAACACTTCCGCTACAAACAAGGCTGCTATATTTTATCCTATGGACTAAGAGCACCACAGTTGGGGACAGCAAGAACGACGCCAGGTACAAAGCGGCTCTGCACCTTCTTGGGCCTGTCTGTTGCGGGACCAAACTTCATTCCAGCCCACAGTTTCCATAATTATCTCTGTACTAAAAAAAAAAAAAAAAAGAAATCTTCACTAACAGCGTCACATTCAGTGGACAGACTCCTTGTCAACGTAAAGAAGGAAGCTGTATCTGTGCCCTTGCTTTGAATACAAGGAAACTGATGCCCCATTTGGTTTGTCTCCAGATTGGCCTCAAAGTTGAGTGTGATTTGCTCATTTTCACCAGGTCACGAGATCAAGCCTCAAGCAGTCCTTTTCCTCAGAGAAAAGGCTCTTTTTAAATAGTAGAGGCGTCGAGAACACCTCAACAGCTGAAAGCTTAGTAAAGGCTGATCTCATGAGATCCAATCTTTCTGAGGATTTGGGAATGCATTATAAACTGTACAGTAGAAAGATAGCTGAACCCTCAGGAGTTAATTAGGCCATATTATCAGGTGTGCAATTTGTTTCTTTCCCAGTAAAATCCCACTGAAAAACTCCAGCTTGGCCAGGTGTGGTGGCATCCATATGTTATTCAAATACTTGGCAGGTTGAGGCAGGGGGACCTCAAATTTGGGCGCAGCCTAGGCAACTCAGGACCTAGCAAGACCTTGTGTTATAAGAGGAGGAGGAGGAGGGGCCAGGTGTGTGGTGCACACCTACAATCCCAGCACTCAGGAGGCTGAGACAGGAAGTTCACTGGGAGTTTGAGACCAGCCTGGGCTACAAAGTGAGCTCAAGGCCAGCCTGAACTGCATAGTGAGACTGTCTCAAAAAGACAAAGAAGAAGAAATATAAGGAGGTGGAGGGGGGGGGGGGGAGAGAGAGAGAGAGAGCGAGAGAGAGAGAGCACACTAGCTCAGTGTGAGGACCCTGGGTTCAATCTCCAATTTTAAAAAACCTCTGGCTTATGTGGAACTAAAGAGTTCCTGTGGGCAAATGAACAAATGAAAGCCACGTGTGTGTCTTCCGTTCTTGCTTTGGACTGCACTACAGGAGAAAGCAGATCCCTGTCCCCACCTCCCACAGGCAGCGACCTAGGAACGAACGCCGCCGTCTACCAGCGGGCACAGTCCTCTGACCAGCAGAAGGGCTGAGTCGACAGAAGGAAAGGGACGTCTGAAGCCTTTCCCATCCCTCTATTTATGGGAGTCGCCTGGCTCCAGGAAATGCAGCGTGCCTTCTCCCGGGACCCTGTGGGGAGCGAGCCAGCTGCCGCATCCTCCTCCCGGCCTGGCCCCAGCAGCTCTGCTCCTTGACTCCGAGAGGCACTGGGAACCCGGCAGGCCAAGGGCAGCGCTCCTTAGTGCCGCTGCTCTAGGGCGGAAATTCAAAGAGGAAAGACCAAAAAAAAAGAGGAAAAAAGAAAAACACACAGAAAAGACATACAGTGAAGCTGGAAAGCCCTCCGCCATGGAGATGATCCCAAACACGACACAGGAAGGTGACAGGCAGGAAGCCAGGGCTGGAAATGATAACACCAGACCAGGCTCTGTGGCTTGCGTGGCCTCAGCTGCATGGCCGGCAGGGGCAGGGGCAGGGGCAGGGGCAGGGGCAGGGGCAGGGGCAGGGGCAGGGGCAGAACCCTGGATGTGGCCCCAACCACAGCCGAGCCCCCTCCCCCTCAGGGACGTCCCCACGCAGCAGAGCCCCGCGCACTGGGCATGCGTGCTTCCTTGTACCCCCATTGCTCTGTCTTTCCCGTCTCCACACCTCCACACCTGGGAGCCGTTTCGGGGATTAGGTTTTTTTTTTTTTTTTTTTTTTTTTTTGTCTTAGAAAAGTTCTTTTGTTTCTAGGATGAAAAATTCATATGCACACACACGAAGGGCCAGGGATGTACTCACTGGGAAGAACCCTTGCCCAGTGCACATGACGCCATGAGTTCAGGCCCAGCACTGACAAAAAGCAAAGGATTTGCCCCACCATGGTCCAGGAAAAATCAACCATAGGCTCCAATTCAGTGCTTCTCTTTTGCATCTTCTCTTTCCCTTTCCTCTTTCCCCTACCCCCTAATTTTATTTATTTATTTATCTATTTATCTATTTATCTATTTATCTATTTATCTATTTATCTATTTATTTATTTATTTATTTATGCGGTACTGGGGATCAAACTCAGGACGTAACACTTGCCAGGCAGGCACTTGTGCCACTGAGCTGTCTCCCCAAACCCCCTACTCCCTTCTTTTAATTTTATTTTATTTTATTTGGTGGGGGCAGTACTGGGGAATGAAGGCTGGGCCTCCTAAATGCTACGCAAGTGCTCGGCCACTGAGTTACACCCCAGCCTTGAGAAAGTCTCGCTGAGTTGCACAGAGCAGCCTGCAACGTTTTTGGAGACAGGGCCCCATTATGTAGTTGAGGCTAGATTTGAATAAGGTAGCCCTGGCTGGCCTCTAGCTCACACCGATCCTGCTGCCTCAGCCTCCAGAGTTCTGGGATGACAGGTGTGCACCAAGCCATCCAGCTCTAGCCTTGAATTTTTTTTTCTTTCTTTTCTTTTCTTTCTTTCTTTTTTTTTTTTTTTTGCGGGGAGCAGGTTTGAGACAGAGTCTCACTGGGTTCAGGCTGGTCTTGAATTCAGTTGGTAGCCCAGGCTGGCCTCTAACTCAAAGCAATCCTCCTGCCTCAGCCTCCTGAGTGCTGGGATGAGAGGTGTGCACCACCAAGTCTGGCCTTAGGGCTTGAATTTTTTATTTTTTTTAAGGGAAGGGTCTATAGGGTGTTCAGGGTCTCACTACTAGATCAGACTCGTAGTAATTCACCTGTTTACAGCCTCCCAGAGCTGGGATTACAGGTGCACGCCACCACACCCAGTCTCAATTGCCATCTCAGTGCACCCTGGGAGTGGGGCCGGCACAGCAGGCCATAGGATCGTACCCCTGGTCTCTGTGCCTGCTTGCAGGTGCTTTGATCCACTGAGCTATTTGGCTGGCCCTGGGCTTGAATTTTTTTTTTTTTTTCAGAACTGGGGATTGAACTCAGGCCCATGTGCTTGCCAGGAAAGTGCTTATTCTACTGAGCTATCTCCCCAGCCTTGGGCTTGAATTTTTGATCCTCCCACTCCAGCCTCCTGAGTAACCAGCTGCGATTATGAACATTGGCCACTATTCTTTGCTTATAAATAGAAAAAAGTTAAGTCATGTAGGTAGTGTCCCAAGCTTCTATCTGTCCTGCTCTAGTGAAGAAAAGACACCCGGTGATGGCAGGGTCTGATCTAGCACCCGAGAGTGAGAAATTCTGAGACAGAATTGTGGGTGAGGGGACCATAACCTAGAGACAGGGAGAGGATGGACGAGGCAGTCGGTGCATCGGGAAACGCAGACCCACCAGGGCCGGCGGAGGCAGGGCCGTGTTATTCACACCAGCCTTCTTCGCAGACCGGAACCCGCAGGCATCAATGCCCCAGAGGGCCTCCCACAGCGTGGAACCTCCTCTCCAAGCCATGGCTCCAGGCCTTCGGTGAACTCAAGTGCCGCCGGCTTCTGTGTATACGCCTGTTCAGCTGGGACCCCACCTTCCGTGTTACTACAATCCCCGAGTCCAGCTTAAACCCCAGCTTTTCCGTAGAGCCTACTCTGGCCACCCTGAGCTGAGGTTCCTCCTCCTTCCTTTGAATTTCTACAGCGATCAGCAACTCAGGTACATCCGTCGTCTAACTGTCCCCCCTCCTGCTATCTCTTCTACGGCTGCTTTCAGAAGTTACTCATTTTTGGGCCAGCGAGATGGTTCAGTGGTCTAAAGCGCCTGCTTAGGAAAGCTCAGGCAACTGCAGGGACTGCAGTTCGATCCCCGGCACCACATGCTGCGCCAGCCCCACCACCAGGGCAACCTGAGCCAGCCACGAAATAAAGAAACAAACAAACACAACAAGCAAACAAATAAATAAATAAAATTAAAAAAAAAAGTTACTCATTTTTGGTCAAGATTCCACATATTTATGTCTCAACACCTCAAATTAAGTGGTGGCAATGAATGAACTTACTATTTTAGGCAAGGTTTTTTTATTTTGTTCTTGAGACAGGGTCTCCCTGTGTAGCCAGGCTGACCTCGAACTCTTAGTGATCCTCCTGCCTCAGCTTTTGGAGCGCTGGGATTACAACTGTGCGCCACCACAACCGGCTTTGAAAGACTTCACCTGTGACTAGTATTGTCACACTTGCCCTGCCAGTGCCCCATTGACACAAGTGAATACTGAATGTTCCCCACAGCTATGTGAATGTTGAATGACTCCAGGTCACCACACTCAGGAGTCCAGAAGCCTAATCCTGGCCCAATGTCCAGAGCTCCTGGGTTCCCAGGAGGGACACAGTGAATCACAAAGAGCTGATTTTATTGCAAGCAGTGGGCATCTGTGCACCCTTCGGGGTCCGAGCCCAGCCTGCACTAACCCCACTGGCCTCAGCTGCTGCTGTCACGCAGCCTTTTGTGATTGGTTTTCCCCTTGCAGGCTTTCCTAGGGTTCCCATGAACCTAGCCTCACTGAACGGTACTGTTGAGGAGGGAGGCAGGGCCAGCACAAGAGACCTGCGTGGGCCTCTGGGTAGCTGCGGCTGGGGCTAGGGCTAGGGCTGGTGGCCGCAGGGCTGGATCCTCTCCCTGCCGGCTTCTGCTCCTTCTTTTTACCCGCAGGGCAGAGCCACATCTGCAGGCCTGGATTCCAGCCAGCACCTTCGGCCAGCGGTTTGGAGCGCAGCGTCCCCTCTGCAGAGCTAGGTGGTGAGGAAAAGGGCATGAGGCCACGGGAAGCACAGAGCGCGGGGCCGCCAGCTGGAGCTCCAACCCCAGCACTGCCTGGCCCAGCAGGCGCCACTGCCCTCAGGCCCTCTGGAGGTCGAGGCTGCACAGCACAGCAGGGAAGGGCGATGCCAGGAAAAGATGACGCTAGGCTGCACCTGTGAAGGGCTCGGAGCAGGGCTCAGGCCTGAACATTGTCCAGGAAGCCCAAGGCTGCCAAGGGACACAGCAGGAGGGGTCTCCTGGGACTCGGTGTTGGTCATAGTCACTTGGGGTGCTGGGCTACTCACCTGGTTGCGATCAAGTGGTAAAGCTCTAAGCAAGAAAGGCCAAGCTGGGCCGGCGAGATGGTTCAGCGGTCTAAAGCTCCAGCTTAGGCAAGCTTTGGCAACCGCAGGGACCAAGGTTCGATCCCTGGCACCGCATGCTGCGCCAGCCCCACCCCCAGGGCAGGCTGAGCCAGCCGCAATAATAAAAAAGAAAGCGCTCTATCACACAGGGTCTTGCTGTGCTGCCCCGGCTGGCCCTGAGCGCCTGGGCTCAGCGATCCTCCGCCTCAGCTCCCGAGTACCCGGGACTGCAGGCGTGAGACACCGGCTTCTGGACTTCTATTTCCCTCCCAAGTCTAGCCTGGATTGTGGTTCACTAAGAAAAATGCGTAGGGGCCAGCGAGATGGTTCAGTGGTTTAAAGCGCCTGCTTAGGAGGGCTCAGGCGACTGCAGGGACTGCAGTTCGATCCCCGGCACCACATGCTGCGCCAGCGCCACCACCAGGGCAGGCTGAGCCAGCCACAAAATGAATAAATAAAGAAACAAACACAACAAGCAAACAAATAAATAAAGAAAGAAAGAAAGAAAGAAAAATGCGTAAATATTTCTTGGGTGAGAAGGAAAGAACTAGTGATCTCTTTTCCAAAAGACAAGACAGGGCTGGGGATGTAGCTTAGCGGCGCAGCGCCTGCCTAGCGAGCACGAGGCCCAGAGTTTGATTGCCGGTACCAAAAGACAAAATAGTTAAAATAAATAAATAAATAAATAAAGACTAAAAAAGTCCCTTTGGCAAAAGACAACACAACCAGAGCAGTGTGGTGTCTAAGGTGAAAACGCAACTTTTAAACCATGTAACAGAGAGGGGCTTGCAGGTTAGCTCAGTTGTTTAAGTGCCTGCTTGGGTAAACCCAGTCAGGCACAGGGTTGACCAGACTCGCCCTAAAGGCAGCCTGAGTCAGAATAAATAAATAAATAAATAAATAAATAAATAAATATCTAACACATGCAATAGAGGGACAGGGGAGATAGCTCAGCAGAATAAGCGCTTGCCTGCCAACCACAAGGGCCTGAGTTCAATGCCCAATTCCACCAAAAAACAAAACAAAAAACATATAATAGAGGGCCAGCCAAATAGCTCAGCAGATTAAAGCACTTGTTTAGGCAGACACAGCAGCCTGGGTTCCATGTCAGGCTGGCTGTGCTGGCCTCCCAGGGCATGCTGAGATGGCAACTGAGACTGGGTATGGTGATGCACACCTGTAATCCCAGTGCTTCGGGGCTGGCCAAATAGCTCAGCAGAGTAAAGGGCCTGCAAGCAGGAGCAGGGGCCAGGGTTCGATCCCTGGGCCTGCATGCCAGCCTCGCCTGAGATGATAATTGAGACTGGGTGTGGTGCCATGCACCTGTAATCCCATTCTTGGGAGGCTGAAAGAAGTGGATCGCTGCAAGTCTGATCTAGTAATGAAACTCTGAACACCCTGTAGACCCTTCCCTAAAATACAAAAAAATAAAATAAAAAAAATAAAATAAACCTTCTGTAATCCCAGTTCTTGGAAGGCTGAACACAGGTTGAGCACTGTGAGTTTGACCTATGTAATGAGACTCTGTAGACCCTCACTAAAATACAAAAAAAAGGTAAGAATGAGCCAGGTGTGTGGCTGGAGCTGTCATCCCAACACTTTGGATGCTGAGGCAGGAGGATCGATCGCCATGCACTAGAGCCCAACTTGGGCTACACAGTGAGTGAGGCTGTCTTCACACACACACACACACACACACACACACACACACACACACACACACGAAGCAGCAGCTCTCTCCTCCGACCTCTTCCCACCCAGTGAGGGGTACACAGAGGGAATGGGTCCCCTTTGATGTCCTGGGAGCCTGTTTATGTTTGCAGAGCGTTAAAAATACAGACGACGAAACAGACCAGCTGGAGAGGACCAGAGTCACCACAAGATGCCAGGAGCCACCCTGCGGGTCCACGCCACATGTGCCACTTGAACCTGCCCACCTCACCCGCAGAGTAGAAGGTGAGGACTCCTCCAGGTCCCCAGAGAGCCTGAAATGCTCTCTGGCAAAGATACCCAGAGCCTGGGGAAAGGAAGCGTCTGTTGGTGACCGAGGTGGCCAGGACTCTTTTTCCCCAGCCCCCAGAGGCGCAGGCGCTGTCTCAGGCCACCCCTGTGGGAACCAGACCCGGCGTCCTGCTTCCGCCCAGTGTCCCTGCTCCCTGGCTGAGCAAGGTCAGCAGTGCTAGTGACTTCTGCGTGGCCATCTGTGCAAGGCGGTCTGCATTTCCCAGCCATGGGAGAAGCACAGATAAGTGACACAAGGGTCCCGCTCACATCCTTCTGTTTACAGGGAGGGACAAAGATAGTAGTATTCAGCTCTTTTTTTTTTTTTTTTTTTTTAAATTCTGACACAGGGTTTCACTATGTAGCCCAGGTTGGCCTAGAACTTGTGATCCTCCTGCCTCAGCCTCCTGGGGCTGGTACACCTGGCAGTCCTCACTCCTGAGAGGCCAAGGCTCACACGCACCGTGGCTTACCTGCCTACCCTATCCACCCCCTAGACCCACTGGGACCTAAGGAAGACAGAGGGACAGTGCCAAATGCCTCCCCGACACGGGTGCCCGCAGGGATGGGTGGCTGCGGCCAACATTCAGCTGCCTCTGGGGCCACAGGTGGGGCCGAAGAATGGTTGGGTTCAGTCTCTACATGGACTGAGGGTCACTTTTATGGGTGGCCTGGCTGGCCAAGAGCCTCTTGTGCTCCTTCTCCCAGCTACGTAGGAGGCTGAGGCATGAGGACCCTTGGAGATGGGGGGCTTCACTTGGTTCCCACCGGTTGGCTGGTTAGAAAAGGGGATCTGGGGCTCACTTCCCTTTAGTCCCCAGGGTTGCAAGCCAAGGACAAATGAGGTGTGTGTGTGTCGGGGGGTGGGGGTGGGGGGCTGTGGTCAAGGACAAAGCCACAGTCCTGGCCCTGCTGGTAACAGGCCTAATTTCAAGGTCCATTGAGTGCTGCCGGGATAAATTTCTGTCCAGTTCATAGCCTGATTTTAAAATTTATTTATTTATTTATTTGCTTGTTTTGTTTGTTTGTTTCTTTATTTATTTTGTGGCTGGCTCAGCCTGCCCCGGTGGTGGGGCTGGCGCAGCATGTGGTGCCAGGGATCGAACCGCAGTCCTTGCAGTTGCCTGAGCTTTCCTAAGCAGGTGCTTTAGACCACTGAACCATCTCGCAGACCCCATAGCCTGATTTTAATACCAGCGTACAGACAGTGTGACCCCAACTTTGTGACAGAGTAGCATCTTTGAGACCCTCAGTGCAGATGGCTGAGTGTCCCCAGCCTCCTGATATTAAAGGGAATGCAGTGGCCTTGCAGTCTTCCAGCTGGGGTTGTCCAGGGGACACCCCACCCCCCCCACCCCCCCCTCCTCGGCCCAGCAGGCTCTGAGTGGAAGGAGGGCCCAGGGCGGCCAGGTCTCTAGAGCCACAGCTGGGGACAGAATCCCTACCCCTGGTGCTCAGCAGGGATTACACAGGAGATACGGGGGACCTGGAGCACAGACTATGGGACACCAGGCTGGGGGGGTGGGGGCATTCCTGGTGGCTCTGTCCAGGAAGCGGCCCAGCAATCCCTGCGGTGCGGGTGGAGGTCCCACCCCATCTGTGACCCTGCCTGTGACCACATCCAAGCCGAGGGTGTAGGGGCGGAGACTTAAGATAAGGAGGTGGGGAGTGCTAAAGACCATATAAATTTCCCAGGCTGGCCTTCAACTTGGAATCCTCCTGCCTCAGTCTGCCAGAGTGCTGAGATTATAGGCGAGTGCCCCTACACCCAGCTAAGTACCACAACACAAAGAAAAACTGTAAAAATTAAAAGTAAAATTTAAAATAAAATAAAAAAAAACAAGATTCAAAGCACACTATCAAGGGTTTTACTTTAATTGGTCAAGAATAAGTCTCAGGGGGCCGGCGAGATGGTTCAGTGGTCTAAAGCGTCTGCTTAGGAAAGCTCAGGCAACATCAGGGACTGCGGTTCAATTCCTGGCACCACATGCTGTGCCAGCCCCCACCACCAGAGCAGGCTGAGCCAGCCATAAAATAAGTAAATAAAGAAACAAACAAACAAGCAAACAAATAAAATAAAGTAAAAATTAAAAAAAAAAAAGAGGTCTTTAAAAAAAAAAAAAGAAGAAGTCTCAGGCATCAGTTAGTTTAAAAATGCCCCTTCCTGACATTTAAACGTACATTCCAATGTGCAAACAGAAGTGCTAAGAAATTTGATTGGGCCAGGCACGGCGGTACACACCTATAATCCTGGCACTCAGGAAGCTGAGGCAGGAGGATTGCTAGGCATTTGAGGCCAGCCTAGGCTAATAATAGTGAGGGAGTTTAAGGGCAGTCTTAACTGACTACAGAGACCCCTTCTCAAAAAACAGAAATTTCACAGATGCTTGCCTAGCGCAAGTATCTGGTTCATCCGCCAGAACTACCAAAAAAGAAAACAAATGGTGGTGGGGAGGGGGGAGCAGGATGCCACATCTACTTCATGCTAGATCACGGGGAGCTCAAGGCCAGCCTGGGCTACCTAACAGGACCCTGCCTCAAAACCGCAGGCCAGGACAGTGCAGGGTTTGGCGGCCACCTCGGCAAGGCGTGACCAAGAATCTGCAGAAGCCCAGGAAGGGCCTGCTCTCCGATCTCAAGCTTCCTTCCTCCACCCGCAGCCCCCACATCTCCACCACCAACCTCCCTGGGCGGGGTTTCTGGCCTCCCCAACCTGCACCATCAGGCACAGGCCCACGCGCACAAAGACCAGAACAGCGCAGGAAGCGCACTGGCCTGTCCGATCGGAGCCCAAAAGCCGCCCAGGCTCGCCAGCGTCCCACCGGGGTCTCTGGGCAGCGCCTCTTCCAGCACACTGCACCTGGCCCCTGCTGCAGCCCAGCAGCTCTGCCCAGCCGCCTGCAGGCCAAGGGCGCTGCACCTCCTTGCCTGGCCCAGCTGGAATTCTGGCTGCTCCGCCTTCTATTCTTTTCTGGAGAAGTTTCTGTTGCTCTCTTGGGGTCTCACAATGTAATTCAGGCTCTCCTTGAACGCATTCAGCAGCAGACTGGCCTCAAACTCGGGATCCTCCTGCCTCAACCTCCCTGCTGGACACTGCCTTCTGTACCAAGGGAGGCAGACGTCACTTCTTCCCGTGTGTGGGACCAGTCTCCACACTATGGGACACCGGGTCCCCGGCCTAACAGCCCACATCCTGAGCGACATGCCTGCCCTTCTCCTTCTAACACTGTGTGACAGTGAAGATGTTTTTGGTCTTATCTACATTTTTGTTTTGTTTATGCAACGAAGACATTTTTTTCTATGTCATTCTACAGACTTTACATAAAGTTCCCCTGATAAGCTCCCAGCTGAGTTCAATTCCTGGAAAAATTCTGTTCTGAAAATTAATCCGTATGCTTTCTGTTGTCCCCCATCCAAAACTCTGCAATCCAGCATATTTGTGTTTGTTCCTAAACTGCCAGAAATTTTAGAGCCAAATTCATCGTCCAGGCGACGTAATCTGCTCAGCTCAGCCTTTAAATCCTCTACTGCTTTTGCTTTGCTTTTTCTCCAGAGCTTTTGAGTTTGAGGTTTTAGTCTAAATTTCCTCACTCTGAGCCCAAACCAGCCGCCAGCACCCACCTCCTGACCTCTGGAACCCTTCTGTGTTTCCCGTTTATTTGTTTGTTTTGAGACAAGATCTCTTCATTAGCCCAGGCTGGCCTTGAACTCACTGTGGTGCCCAAGCTGGCCTCAAACATACCCCTGCCTGCCTCAGCCTCCCCACAGCCGGCACTACAGGCCTACACCACCAAGCCCCGAAGGAAGATGGACTTCTGATCCTTCTGTCGCCCATGACTTGGGGAACTCCTGCTCTCAGAGCCTCCCTCGTACACACGCGCACGCGCACGCGCGCACACACACACACACACACACGCACGCCCTCCACCCTTGTCCTCGCTCGCTCGGTGACTCTGCCTGTGCTGTCCCCTCCGCAGGAAGCAGCCGTCCCCGCTTTGTTTCCAGGGATCGGCCCAAGCCCGCCCCCTACCCCGACCCGGCCGTTCCTTGCTCCCCACTCGCAGTCGCCCAGGACGCGCGTTCCTGGAAGGAGGCGAGGCCGCGAGCCACTCCGTCTCCGCAGCTCGAGCCGAGCCCGGGCTCAGGTCTCCCGGCCTCCAGCCTGCTCTCTCCGCACCGAGCCCTGCGGGCCCCGCGGGCTCCGCCTTCCTCCCGGGTCCCCCCACCCAAGCCGCGGCCCCGGGCTCCCGCCCTCTCCGCGTGGCCGCTCGCGCGGGCGCTCTCTTCCCGGGAACCACGGCAGGCAGAGCGCACACTGCTGCCCGGGCCGTCGGCGGCGCCTGGTTGCACAAGAAGCCGTCCGCGCCCAGCGGGGCGAGGCGGGGTCTCCGCTCTCCCTTCTCCATCTTGGCCCAGGAGGGGGCTCTGCTGGCTTCCTGTGCGGCCCCGGGTCCGGGCCCCCGGAGTGGTTCTGCCCGGAACACGCTCACCCTGCGCGGTGCGAGCGACGCGCCCCGGGATCCCACTGCTCCCCACTCCCTCCCAGGGGAAAAGTGGGGGCTGAGATCCCCTCCTCTTTACCTCCCCGACTTCAAAGTCTGCGAACTGTGGCCGCGGGGAAGGGGCGCGGGGCCCGGCTGCTGGTTCCCGCGCGCTCCTACTCGCTCGCAGGGGTCCCGCGACTCTAAGTCTACGAGGCGCGGAACCGTACTTCCCGGCTGGGCCCTGGGACCCCCATCCCGAAGGGTTCCGCTCGCGCCCGGTCCAGGCCCCCCACCCTACCTCGGGGCCCGGACGCGTCCCCGGACCTACCTCCGCGCCGGCGGCTCCTGGGCGCATCTCTGGGCCGGCGGGCGGCGGGCCCCGGGGCGCCATGGCCCGCAGCGCTCCCGCCTTTGTCGGCGCGGCCCCGCTGCCGCCGCGCGCTCCCGCCGCCCCGCCTCGCCGCGCTCCGCCCCGCAGCCCCACGCGCGCCTACACTGAGCAGCGGGCGCGGCGGCCGCGTCCTCGTCCTCCCTGGGCTAAGCTCTGCGCGCGCGCCCTGCTGGTCGCCACGGCAACACCTCCCCCAGGCACCCGCCAGAGGGGAGCAGGGGCACAGAGCTCGGGCGGCTGGAGCACCCCTCGCGATGATGGGGGGTGGTGGTGGAGTATGACTTAACTCTTTCCGTGCTGAAGACCCCAGCGTGGGACTCGCTTGTCTCCAGGAGAGCCGCAGATCTCTATTTATTTAATTTAACTTATGGGGGGAGGGGTAAGAGAAGGTCTTGCTACGGAGCCCACAGTAGCCTCAAACTCCAGTCGATCCTCTTGCCTCGGCCTCCCTAGTGTCTACCTGTGGATTTAGAAGTCACCTCCTTGTCCCTGCTTTGCCCCAGGCGTTACATAGAGTTGTGGGACTAGGCTGGGCCAGGACATCCTCCTCAGAGTTGGGCACCTTGCAAGCTAGCAGGGGAGAGCACAGTCGTTAGCAGAAAGCGAGCAGTGTCCTGCAGAAACCTGGTCTGCGCTGTCCAAAGCCATTCCTGTCTCTGTCTCAGGACCCCAGAAGGCCTCGAGGCCTCCAGCACAGGCATGGGAGGAAATGAAGAAAGCCACAAGCGGGTGAGTGGGAGAAAAAACAAAACAAGAGGACTGTACATCCATCCCAAGGATCCGAACACACAGCCTGGGCTCCCTGAACCCTGGGCCTGAGATGAGACTGACTCAGCCCGAGGCAAAGCTCCTTCATGGCCCAGGATTCTACTGGTCCTCAGGGTCCTGACCTTTCCTAGACCTTCCTGCCTCATCCACGTCAATGGAGCGCTGGATACTTTCACATACAAAATCGCCCACTGCAAGCACGTTTGTAAGTGTGGGGATTGGAACTGTTTTGTTTCCCAAGCAACAGGCACTGAGGCCAGAGGCGTTATTAGACTCAAGCCCCTAGGTAGGGGTTTCCCACTGACCCCAGTGCTGCCTGTGCCCCTGGGCCCATGCACAAAGTGCCCTAGAGCTCTGTGTGTGTGGCTTGCAGGTTGCTGTCACATCTTAGGTGGGCAAGATAAAGTGCTAGAGACTCAAGTGACTCCTCTAGGCCCAGAATGCCACCTCTCCATTGCTGGGCACCCATGTTTGAGAAAGCATTTCTCCCCCATTCTGATGGACGATGCCACCCTCGGCTTTCCAGATTCTTTCCTGCCCATGGTCCTTTCCATCCCGCAGCTTACCGTCGGGGACTCCTCTGCTCCCAGAAGATCCCCCATTTGGATGGTGCCCTGGTCCCACCCAGCCCTGGGTCTCCAGCTCCAGGGCCAGTGCATCTCAGGGACCCCCCAGCAGTGGGCACCTGAGGTTCCTCCCAGGGGTCAGCTCTTCTGCAGTTCATAACATCAACACTGGTTACTCCAATGCATGTGTTTATGCCCCCCATCTACCCCAAGGGGGCCCTGCTCCTCTTCAGGCTAGAAAAGTGGGGGCTTAGGGAAGGAGGGGGTGTCCCTTGGACCTGTACAGCTTCCTGGCTGGAGTCCCTGAGGAGACCTAAACCTGCGGGTGTGCCAGTCCCTGGCACATGTGGATGGGACAGGAAGAGCCTAAAGTATCATTATTTGTAGATGGCTTGATTCTCTACTTCCAAGGTTCAAAAAATTCCACTACAGGACTCTTAGAGTTAATAACCACATTCAAGAGTATAGCAGGATACAAAACCAACACACAAAATCAACAGTGTTCATATCAATTAATAAATAATGAGCTCCTCGAGAAAGAAATTAGAAATCAATATCATTTATAGTAGCATCCAGAAAAATAACTTAGTAATTAATTCAACCAAGGACATGAAAGACCTCTACAATGAAAGTTAATCATTCTGAGAATGCAGATTGGAGAGGCCATGAGAAAACGGAAAAATAGCGCCAGCCAGATAGCTCGGCGGACTAAAGTGCCTGCTTAGGCAGAGTGCAGCAGCCAGGGTTCTATCCCTGGCATGCTGTGCCGGACTCACCCCTGGGGAGGGGGTGTTATCGATTGAGACTGGGTGTGGTGGTGCACGCCTGTAATCCCAACACTTGAGAGGCTGGAAACAGGAGAATCACTGAGTTGGATCTACATAGTAAGACCCTGTAGACCCTGTACTAAATACATAAAAAGGTGGCAGGGAGATAGCTCAGTGGAATAAGTGCTTGCCTGGCAAGTGCAGTCTTGAGTTTGATCCCTAGTATTTAAGTGGATAAATGGTGGTAGGAAAACTGGATATCCACACACAGAAGTTTGTGTCTAGATCCATATACCTCACCATATACTAAACCAAAATAAAAATGGATCAAAGATCTAAATTTTATTTTTTTAAATGGAGATGTCTTTTTGATTTATTTATTTAGTTATGTTGTGGCCAGCTCAGCCTGCCCTGGGGGTGGGGCTGGAGCAGCATGTGGTGCCAGGAAACGAACCACGGTCCCTGCAATTGCCTAAGCAGGTGCTGTAGACCACTGAGCTATCTCGTGGGCCCTCAGAGATCTAACTTTTAAAAGAGAGACACTTAATCTGGAAGGTAAAATAGGTAGGCAAGGGCTTTCTGAATAGAATCCCAGTTGTACAGAAAATAGTACCAAGAGTCAACAAGTGGAATCATATCAAATTAAAAAGCTGCACAGCAAAAAAAAAAAAAAAAAAAAAAAAAAAAAAAAAAAAAAAAAAAAAAAAAAAAAAAAAAAAAAAAAAAAAAAAAAAAAAAAAAAAAAAAAAAAAAAACAAAAAAAAAACTGCACAGCAAAGGAAACAACCAACAGAGTGAAGAGACAAACTGAAGAAGAGGAAAAACATTTTGCCAGCTGTCCCTCAGATCGAGGACTAGCAACTATACTATCTAAACAATTCAGAGGGGCCAGTGAGCTAGCTCGGCAGACTAAAGTGCCTGCTTAGGCAAGGGCAAAGAGTGGGGTTCCATCTTTAGCATCACATGTCTCGTCAGCCCCAAGTGGGCGGAGTTGGACACACACACACACACACACACATACACACACACATGCATGGGCGAGCACTCGCAGGAATTCAGAGGGGCTGGCAAGATAGCTCGGCAGACTAAAGCGCCTGATTGGGCCGGCACCACATAACATGCCAGCCCTACCCCCAGAATCAGAGTCCGGGGTTAGTGTAATTCCAGTACTGGGGAGGCTGAAAGCAGGAGGATTGCCAGGAGTTCCACCTGCATAGTGAGGCCCTGTAACAACCAACCAACCAACCAACCAACCAAATAAATAAATAAATAAGAATTCAGAGATCGGGCGTAGTGGTACACACCTATAAGCCCAGCACTGGGGAGGCTGAAAACAGGAGGATCACTACGAGCTGTGTAGTGAGACTCTGCACTAAACGCATTTAAAAAAAAAAAAGGTAGGGCATCATAGCACATGCGTGTAATCACAGCACCTGGGAGGCTGAGGCAAGAGGATTGGTGTAAATTCGAGAGCAGCCTGGGCTACAAAGACAAAAAAAAAAAAAAAAAGGAGGCCCTCATAGTAAAAGACCTAAGCAAAAAATGGACAATAGGGGACACCTGGGTGCCCCATCTTTTTCAGGCCACAGACTTGCAAATGCAAATGACACAAGAGCCACAAAAGAAGCCCAGCCCCAGGGAGTCCCTGATGTTTGGCAAGTTTAAGGCTGGGCCATCCCCAGATCCAGCCCTTCCAGAACCTCCCGCCAGCCGCACCCGGCCTGCTCAGCTCTCCACGACTCCCTGCAGCAGCGCGTCGAGGGCTTGAAGGCCTGCAGAGCCAGGGACCAGCGCGCTTGCCTCTTCCGCCCCTGGCTGCACATGGAACCGCTAATGCGCCGCGCCCAGCGCCCCCGCCGGCTTGCGGAGGTGGAGAACGACTGAGTTCCCGAGGGGGCTGGCGCCAGCCTCTACCTGCGGCCCATGCTCGCGGGCAATGAGCCTTCGCCGGGTGCTGGTGGTGTCACGCAAGCGCTCCTGTTGGCCATTCTCTGCCCCATGGGCTCCTACCTCTCGGGAGACTCCACGACACCCCGTCTCCCTGTTTGTGGACCCAACTTTTATCCGAGCCGGGATGGGGAGGCGTCGGTGACCACAGCTGGGGGGAATTATGGGTCCCCTGTACCAGTGCGGAGAGAGGCGCAGAAGGAGGGCTACGCGCAGGTGCTCCGGCTGTGCGGGCCCGACGAGCAGCTCACCGAGCCTGGCGCCCTGAACGTCTTCATCTACTGGACCCACGAGGGTGGCGCCCTGGAGCTGGTGACGCCCCACTAGACGGGATCATCCTGCCTGGAACCGTCGGACAGGCTGCCAGGCTCGGCCCAGGCCTGGGGTGAGTTCCGGCAGCAGAGCGCAAGGTCACCACGGAGGAGCCGCTGCGGGCGCTGGAGGAGGGACGCGTGCGGGGAACCTGGGCCGGGCGCAGACAGCTTGCCCGGGCTGCCCAGGGCACCGGATCCTTCATGAGGGCACGAAATTCTCATCCCGACCGTGGAGCATGGGCCGGAGCTCACCCTCCGCCTCCGGAAGGAGCTGAGGGCAATGCAGGATGAACCGGCGACCCTGAGTGGACGCCTACAGCGCGACACTGCGGGCTCCGCCAGACCGCAGCTCAGATCACCCACCTGTCACGACTCAACCTGAAGCGCGGTCCGAGAGTGCTGGCGCCCGGCCTCTGGCGCCCCCTGGTGGTTGCTACACTCCCAAAGTCATGAGGGATGCATAGGTGCAGTTTGAAACTTGGCCTTGCGTCTGGGGCGGGAGCCAGGTGTCCTCTCCCTACCCCTGCTGCTCCATGTTCATCCCTTGGGGGGCGGGGGTTCAGGGATGTTTCGTGGCCTCAACTCTGTATCTCTCCGTTCTCAGGCCGGACCCCAATGTTGCCGTTTTTTCTCTTTGTCCTTGCTGAAATTTTTTTTTTTTTTTTTTTGAGGGACTGGGGTTCGAACTCACGACCTTGCACTTGCCAGGCAGGCACTTGTGCTACAGAGCTATCTCCCCAGACCCTTTGCTGCAATTCTGAAATAAAAAGCCGAAGAACAACAACAACAAAAAGGACAATAGAAATCAACAAATGCTTCTCAGGAGCCTGGGAGATAGCTCAGCAGCCTAAGTGTCTGCTTGGCAAGTGCAAGGTCCTGAGTTTGTTACGCTGTATCAAAAATCAATAAATAGAATAAAAAATACTTCTTAGGAAGTACAGATGGCCAGGACCAGCCAGATAGCTCAGCAGATTAAAGCACCTGCTTAGATAGACACAGGGGCTGGGTTCAACCTCCCGCCTACCATTCTGGTCCCGCCCCCAGGATGCGCTGAGATGGCGAATGAGACTGGGTGTGGTGGCGCATGCTTGTAATCCCAGCGCTTGGAAGACTGAAAACAGGAGGATCTCTACGAGTCCAATATGTGTAGTGTAGACCCTGTACTATATACATTAAAAAAATAAAATAAAATAAGAGAAGTGTAGATGACCAACACAAACATGAAAAAATGTTGGATGTTGCCGGTCATTAGAGAGACACAAACTAAAACAACACTGGAATCCGCCGTAACTCCAGGAAGGAATGGCGACTAGAGAGAACCCAAGTAACAAGAGGTGCAGGGAAGGGAAGGAGACACTGGCACATTTGCCAGCAGGAGGTGACCTGGGACAGCCACCATGGAAACCAGTATGGCAATTCTGCTTAGAACTAAAACTAGAAATTCCACTTAACCCTGCTGGGCTCCTACGAGGAACCCCCCCAGCACGTTAAAGTCCTGACACACGCGCACCCAGGTTTGTGGCAGGCGGTGTTGTAACAGCTGAATCTTGGAAACGGCCCCCCCATTGACAGATGAGTTGATAAGGAAATGTGACATTTCTTACAGAGTAGAATACTCTGTGTGTGTGTGTGTGTGTGTGTGTGTGTATGTGTTATAGGAAGGGTCTGCAGGGTGTTCAGGGTCTCACTACTAGATGAGGCTCGTGATCTGCCTGTTTTCAGCCTCCCAAGAGCTGGGATTACAGGCCTGCGCCACCACATCTAGTTTCAATTGCTGTCTCAGCTTGCCCCAGGGGTGGACCGGCAGAGCAAGCCCAGGGATCAAACCCCCAGCCTCTGTGCCTGCTTGCAGGTGCCTTATTATTGTTATTATTATGATTACTATTATTGTTATTGTTATTATTGTTATTATTAGTGTTAGTGTTATTATTATTTGTCATTTTGAGACAGGGTCTCGCTATGCAGTTCAGGCTGGCCTTGAGCTCACTTTTTTAGCCCAGGTTGGTCTCGAACTCACACCAATCCTCCTGCCCCAGCCTCCCAGGTGCTGGGATTATAGGCCTGTGCCACCACACTGGCTTTGCAGGTGTTTTAATCTGCTGAGCTATTTGGCCGGCCCCTGGCAGAGTAGAACACTACTGTGCCATAAATAAGGACAAACTTGAAGCACCTGTAGATAAATGGATGCCCCATTGTGTCAAGTAAAATAGTCAGACACAGATGTTTAAATATTGCATGGTGCTGGGCGCGGTGGCACAGGCCTACCATTCCAGCACTCTGGGGAGGCTGAGGCAGGAGGATCAGCACAAGTTTGAGGTCAGCCCTGACCCTATCTCAAGACAGACAGACAGACAGACAGACAGACAGACAGACAGATGGATGGACGGACGGACAGATAGTAGGAAGTAGAGAGATCTTTTCCAAATGGGAAGGGGAATAAGAGATGGAGTGGGGAGGAAAGGAAGGGAAAATAATTTTTTTTTTTCAGAACTGGGGATTGAAACAGATTTGATGATGAAAATATATAATACAACCATTGTTAACTTTTTGTTCTTGTTCTGAAATTCGGTACTGTATGTACTCTTGCTTGTTACCTTTTCTATCTTTGTTTCTGCTTTTACTCTTTAAAATAAAATTTTTAAAGAAAAAAAAATAACTGGGGATTGAACTCAGGCCCTCTGCAAGCGCTTATTCTACTGAGCTATCTCCCCAGCCCCTGGGATTTTTAAAAAAGAGAGAATCAAACAAAAAAATTGAAATAGAGCTTTTTGAAATGGGAAGGAGATTAGGAGTTGGAAGGACCAGGAAGAGAAAGTGAAGGGGATTTAAAAAAAAAGAAAAAAAATTGAGGGGCCAGTGAGACAGCTCAGTGGTCTAAAGCAGCTGCCTAGGCAAGCTTAGGCAACAGCAGGGACCGCAGTTCGATCCCTGGCACCACATGCTGTACCAGCCCCACCCCCAGGGCAGGCTGAGCTGGCCATAACATAAATAAATAAACTTTAAAAAAAAGAATTGAAATGTGTTTCATACATCTTCAAACTCCCTGAAATAAATGTAATATTAAAAGGTTCCTTTGAGAGTAAAAGTTTGTAGTAATATTGTTTAGACAAGATACCAGATCTGTACCTTTTCCTCTGAATAACTATTATAAAGACAATAATATGCATGGTATTAATTGTAACCATCCTACTAACTTGTTTTGAAACTGTTTCGTTGCTATTGTATTTATTTTTCTCACTAAAACAAATTTAAAAAAAATTAAAAAGGTTCCTTCCCCAGTACAAAAAAAAAAAAAAAAAGTTCCACAGCCTAAAAGTTCCTTGTACAAAATGGTACTGAGCAGGCGTGGTATTCGCCTCTACCCTGTCCTCTACACTTTCATCATCCCTAGATTACTTCTTAATTTCTCAAAGCAAAGTGTTACTGAGTAGCCCAGGCTGGCCTCAAACTCAGGGAGACAGTTCTGCCTCAGCCTCTTGGGATCCTGTGATTATAGGTGTGCGCCACAAGGTGGGCTCCTGTGCTGTGCCCCTCCAGGAACCAAGGATTGAAGAAGTGGGCAGTTTTCTTCTCCACATCCCACACCAACTGCCCTGTGGAGGATCCCAGGCAGCAGGGGGCTAGCTTTCCCGTGGTCACCGGCAGATCGGATGGGGCTGCGCCCACACCAGCAGAGGTTGAGGCAATGTAGTTTTGGTGAGCTCTCTCTCTCTCTCGCTCTCTCTCTCTCTCCCCCCCTCTCTCTCCCTCTCTCTCACACACACACAATTTGTCCATAACATATAAGGGTTGAAAAGCACAAAACCAACTCATGACTTGCTCTGTTGTTTGCAAAGTTTCAAATATGAATTCTGCAGTGCTAAATACTTGCCATACTCCTGAGCCATGATGAAGAAATAGGGGGAATATTTATTTATTTATTTATTTATTTTTTGCCAGAAGTGGGGATTGAACTCAGGCCCTTGAGCTGGCTAGGCAAGTACTTATTCTACTGAGCTATCTCCCCAGCCCCTACATGGGGAATATTTATTTATTTATTTATTTATTTATTTATCTTTTTGAGACAGGGTCTCGCTCTCCTTGAGACCCTGAGTTCAGGCTGGCCTTGAGCTCATTTTTGTAAGCCAGGTTGGTCTTGAACTTGCACTGATCCTCCTGCCTCAGCCTCCCAAGTGCTGAGATTACAGGTATCTGCCATCACAACTGGCTTATATGGGGAATTTTAAAAATTTACTACGGTCAAAGATTATGATGGGGCTGGACAGATAGTTTAGTGAATTAAAGCGCCTGTAGAGGCACACGCAGGAACTGGGGTTCGATCTCCGGCATGTTGTGCTGGCCCCACCCCCAGGGTGTGCTGAGACAGAAATTGAGCCTGGGTATGGTGGCACACACCTGTAATCCCAGTGCTTGGGAGGCTGAAAACAAGAGGATCACTACGAGTCCAATCTGTGTAGTGAGACCCTTTACACCCTGTATTAAATGCATTAAAAAAAAAAAAAAAGATGCATGGCAACTTCCCTCAGAATTTTTTTTTTTTTAAATTATTTATTTGTTTGCTTGTTGTGTTTGTTTGTTTCTTTATTTATTCATTTTGTGGCTGGCTCAGCCTGCCCTGGTGGTGGCGCTGGCGCTGGCGTAGCATGTGGTGCCGGGGATCGAACCGCAGTCCCTGCAGTCGCCTGAGCCCTCCTAAGCAGGCGCTTTAGACCACTGAACCATCTCGCCGGCCCTTCCCTCAGAATTTTTCCTCTCAACAAGAACACATAAACAGTCTGGGCCGCTTCCTGAAGCCATTCTGCAAGTGCTCTTCTGTGAGTGTCTTTGGTTGCAATACGGTGGCTGCCCTGTTGTCCTGAATGGACTCAAAACATTTCCTGGTCTGGGGATGTAGCTCAGAAGCACAGCGCTTGCCTGGCAAGCACAAGACCCAGATTTCGAGTCCCAGAACAGTACCAAAATGAACAAATAAAACATTTCCCTTTAGTGGCCATGTTGGCTTTAGGGAAGAGACCAAAGTGTGGCACTGATCTGAGGAACGGGTGGGAGAGACGCCCCACGGCACAGCTACGGCCCGCCCCTTGCCGTGGCTTTAATCCGGCCCCACAAAGACCCTCAGGAAAAAGCACCTCCATACCTGCCTCAGAAAGCAGACCGGGGGAGTAATTATGTTCCGAGGAGGATTTAGGGGTGATTTGTGGCAATTTTTATGGTAATAAAAGTATTTTTTAAAAAATTATTTATTTAATACAGAGTCTCGCTATGCAGTTCGGACTCAGTGAACCTCCTCCGCCTCCCCAGTGCTGGGGTTACAGATGTGCTCTTCCAGGCCTGGTTTTGAGGCCGGCACAACCGGGATTGAACCGGGGTCCCTGTGCGTACCAGGAAGGTGCTCAGACTGCTGAGCTATCTCTCCAGCCTTCACAAAACCTAGGACCTTGTACCTTCAAGGTAACTCTGCCACTGAGCCGGAAAACTGTGGGCTGCGGAGCCCAGCAGGACCTGGGGGTGGGGGTGGGGGTCTAGGCTTCTC
>PVKN010000583.1:39590-71607 GCA_004027915.1 Capromys pilorides
GAGAGAGAGAGAGAGAGAGAGAGAGAGAGAGAGAGAGAGAGAGAGAGAGAGAGAGAATTGCTGAGTAAAACGAGAATTCTGGGCTTCCCAAGGGTTCTCATGGGCATCTGCGGGTGTGGAAAGGTCCCCTGGGAAACCCCGCAGGAGGGGACTCTGGTCCCCAAGACAGCAGGGCTGAGCACTGCCCTTCAGGCGAGCAGGATGAGTGGTTCCCTTCTCAGGAGGTAGAGAGAGGGTGTAAGGGACAACCAGGGACGGCCCTGTCCCCACAGGGGCATCTGAAACATTTCAAGGGAACACATGGGAAAGGTGGTGCGATGCACTGAACCTGCACCTCCGAACTCTTTGAAATCCTAACTTCCAGGGGCTGGGGAGATAGCTCCGTGGCACAAGTGCCTGCCTGGCAAGTGCAAGGTCCGAGTTCATACCCCGGTCCTGCAAAAAGAAAAAGAAATCCTAACTCCCAAAGCAACGATATTGAGATGGGGTGGGGTGGGGTGCGAGGTGGAGCAGGAGAGGAGGGATGGGTGCTCCCCACTCTGTACTGGGGATGAGGCCTCGGCCCTCCTTCGATGTTTACATTTTTATTTGTTTGTTTTTGGCTAGCTCAGGACGCCTTAAGGGCGGGTGCGGTGTTATTGTGGAGCTGGTGATCAAACCTCGGTCCCCTGCGCCTGGCTGAGTTTGCCCAAGCAGGGGCTTTAAACAACTGAGCTAACCTGCAAGCTCTAATGTTTACATTTTAACACAAGATCTCACTAAGTTGCTAAGTTACCCAGGCTGCGCTGGAACCTTCGATCTTCCTGCCTCAGCCTCCCAAGTGCTGGGCTTGCCTCTGTGCGCCACCACACCTGCAGAAGCGGAGCCTGCGGCGTGGAGTAGGCCTCTGAAACTGGGAGAAGTAGACGGGCAGCCTCCATCTGCCCAGGTTCGAGTGTTTGCGGCACTAGCACGAGCGCCAGATGCTAAGACGCTTCGAGCCCAGGACAGCCCCGCGCCATGTCCCCTCCTTGCGTGTATCAAGGGGAAGGCGCGGATGCCCAGGCCTGGGACCACGGCAGCGCCAGCCGCCGTATGCGGGCGTACGGCGCCACCTCGCGGTTGCTGTAAGAACCACAGCGTCAGTAACAGCGCGAGGCTGTAAGCTACGAGCAGCCGAAGGGCCCGAACTCGGGACCCGCAGTTCACACAGAGCTTCCCGTGGCAAGGAAACCAGTTACCGTCGCCTGCACGTGGCAGAGATTTACGTACAGCAGAGGCTGCTGGTGGGACAGGTGTTTGGAGGAGGGATGGCTCCAGGAATGGTGCAGGATTGGGAGCGGGCGGGGACGCTGCTGACCTCTCACGCTGTTGTTCTGCGCTGGGCAGGTCCTCTGCGGTCGGATCAGACTTTGCAGGTGGTGAGGCTTAGGGCAGGGGGCAGTCAGCGGCAACCAGCGACCGCGTACGGGCTGCGGTGGGCCTCCTGCGCACAGGCCGTGGGCCGGAGTTGTGGCAGACGTCCCTCTGCATATTCCGTTGTTTCTTTATATATTCAATCTCTCTCTCTCCCTCCCTCCCTCTCATTTTTTATTTTATTTTATTTTTGCAGTAGCCGGCCCTCAGTCTCTTAATTAGCCATTCTTCTTCTTTTTTCTCCTTCGCCTCCTTCTCCTTCTCCTTCTCCTTCTCCTTCTCCTTCTTCTTTAAAAACAGTCTTGGAACTCGCGGCGCTCCTCCCGCCGCAGCCTCCTAAATGCTGGGATTCTATGAAGGACTCTATCAGCAGCAGCTGAGTGAACGGCTGCACCCTGTCTTTCCAGAGTCCCGCCCCTGTACAAACACCGTTACCAAAAGAGACACAGAGAGAGATGGTTCGCCTCCCAGAAGGTGCTTTCGAGTCGGCGACTCCGGCCCCGGGCTCGCTGCAGTCTGTGCCTGTGTCCCCGCGTCCCCTTTAAGGGGCGGGCACGGGGTGGGCCCTGCCGGAAGCGGCGGGCGGTGACCTGGGTACTCCGGCCCGCACGCCACGATCTCGGCTCCGCGCGTCCCCTGCGCGCTCCGCTTGGCCGCGTCCCCAGCTGCCCGCCACCCCGCGGGCGCCGACCACCGCAAACGTCCTACGCGCTTGGGTTTCGCAGCCCCCGCTAGGGGGCGCCCGTGCGGCTTCCGCGTCCTCCGAGACCCCGGCGCCGGCGACCTCGGGGCGGCCCGCGCGGGCCATGGGGCCCCCGTAGGCGCGGGCGCTGGCATGGGGACGCCGTGGCGCCTCTCGGCCCGGCTCTGCCTGTGGCGGCTGCGGGGCCTGGGGCGCGGGCCGGAGCGGGGCCTCCTCGGAACCCCGGGCTGCGCCGGCCGGGCCCGGCTCTGCTGGCTGTTGTTGGGCGCGCTGCCCGCGCTCGTCGCGGCCGAGGGCGGCCCCGGGGCTCGGGCCGGGCGGGCGGCGCCGGCGGGGCGCGGGGCTGATGTCGCGCTGCCGGGAGGGGTCCCCGCGGGCCCGCCGCGCCGCGTCCTGCTGCGGCCGCGCGTGTGGCTGCGCGCCGGCGCGCTCCTGGCGCGCTTCCTGCCGCTGCTGCTGCTGCTCCCGCTCACCTACCTGGCGCCGGGCCTGGCCGCGCTCTGGCTGCGCCTGCTGCTCGCGGCCACCGAGGCCGCCGGCCCCACGTGCATCAAGCTGGGCCAGTGGGCCAGCACGCGGCGCGACCTCTTCTCCGAGGCCTTCTGCGCCCACTTCTCCAGGCTGCACGTCCGCGTGGCCCCGCACCCGTGGGCGCACACGGAGCGCTCCCTGCGGCAGGCGCTCGGGGACGACTGGGGCCGCTTCCTCTTCTTCGAGACCCGCGAGCCCGTGGGCTCGGGCTGCGTGGCCCAGGTGTACAAGGCGTTCGCCAGCCCCGCGCTCCTGGAGGACAGCCGCGCGCGGGCACCCGGGGAGGCCTCCGGGGCTGGAGCGGTGGCGGCGCTGCGAGGGCTCTTGGGAGCCCAGAGGAAGGAGTGGAAGCCCCCAGGGAACCTCGCGGACCAGGCTCTTCTAGAGCGGCTGCTGCGGCCAACGGCTGACCCGAGTGGACCCCAGACCCCTGGCCGGACACCCGGGCCGCGTGGCCTCGTTCCAGTGGCTGTGAAAGTAGGTGCTTCTCGCTTCCTGGCTCCACCAGTCTCATGCATGTCCAGCTGGCGATCTCCCGGCCGGCACCCCCAGAGTCATCCCCAGCCCTGCACAGGCTGAGTCTCCTCTCTGAATGTTCAGAGGAACCGGTGCTTGGGTTTTGTTTGTGGGTTTTTTTGGCCCGCTCAGCCCACCTTGGGGGCGGGGCTGGCTCGCCCTTTGTTTCCTGGGTTTCAAACCCCGTGGGCCCTAAGCGCTCTTGACCAAGCTTGCCTAAGCAGGCACCTCAGACCACTGAGCTATCTCCCCGGCCTGTGTTTGGCTTTTGGAATATTTACATATATAAAATGAAGTATCTTGAGAATGGTACCCACCGTTCAAAATGGAAGAAGTGATTGGGTTTATCACCACATGGCCTGAAGAGAAGCCTGGGGCATTTTCAGTGCACCTGTGTTAGGACTTGACCCCATTACAAGAGGTCAAGTGTGCAAATTTCCACTTGTGACATCATGGCACCGTAATATTTAGAGTCTTGGAACTTGGTGGTGCACATCTGTAATCCCAGCACTCTGGGAGGCCAGGGCAGGAGGATGAATGTTGGAGCCCAGCCCAGGCTGCTTAGGGGATTTCTGGAGACACTGTCTCAAAAAAGAGGGCTGGGGATGTAGCTCAATGCAAAGGCCCAAAAGATCATGGAGCATTTTGGATTTCAGATTTTTGGGTTAGGGCTGCTTACCCGGTATTCTGTCATCTTACTCAGTATTTGCTGCGTGTAAACTGCTGTATTTCTCAGCTTCAGGGAATGGCAGTGTGAACTTGCCAGTGGGGGGTAGTGTGGAGGGAGAGGGAGTTCTCGCTGTTTGGATGGAGGGACCGTCACCTGGGTCCCCGGCCTTTTTGCAGGTGGCACCCAGCACCAGCTCCTGACCTCCCGTCCCTGCAGGTGCTGCACCCAGGCATGCTGTCCCAGGTGCAGGTGGACCTGCTGCTGCTGAAGATGGGCAGCCACGCCCTGGGGCTGCTGCCGGGGGTCCAGTGGCTTAGCCTGCCGGAGATCGTGGAGGAGTTCGAGAAGCTTATGACCCAACAGGTGTGTTCTCTTCTCAGCTCTCCGTTCTGGGAGCTGCGGTTAGTTGGGCAGCCATGCTGGTATGAAATAAAGCACCTGCAGCCAAGCTGGAGGTCTCTACAGCCAGGCGCCCTCGTCCAGCCAGAGCCTGAGGCCGGGAACCTACGGGGCAGGGGGCAACAGCGACCTCCTGGGTCTCCTTGAGCTGGGCTGAGGTGAAGGAGAGGAGGCGCAGGCCATCTGAGCTGGCTGTGGGGGAAGCCAGAGCTGGAGGAGAGCAGCCTTGTCAGGGTGCAGCGGTGCGTGCCTGTGACCCCAGCCACTCAGGAGGCTGCAGGCGGAAGGTTGTGATTTGGAGGTCAGCCTGGGCAGCTCAGCAAGGCTTGGTTTCAAGAGAGTTGTGTAGGCTTCTCTGCTGCGGGCTTCAGCTTGGGTGGAACGCGTGTGCCGGGACCAGTGTTGCGGTCGAGCCTGGAGACCTGGTGCTGTCACCTAGCTGAGGACACGGGATTGGGAGCCCCTTATTGGGAGAGAATGCATATTGGCCACCTCAGGCCCTGGCCAGGCCGAGACGGGCAGGGAGGGGGTGGGAGGGGGTGGGAGGAGTCAGTGTCAGCGCAGGCTGCCTAGAGAGGTTTGTTAGAAGTACGATGGAGCTGGCATGGTGGCACGCATGGGGCCTCAACTGCTCGGGAGGCTGAGGCAGGAGGCTGCTAGCCTGAACAGTTTCGTGAGATCCTATCTCAGAAACGAAAGGGCTTGAAGGGTGGCTCAGTGGCAGAGCGGCTTTGGGTTCAGTCTCCAGTGCCACAAGCCACCATGCTAAAAGGAACTGAGTTGACTTTTGAGTCTGATAAGGATACAGTGGTGGCAAGCTTAGCAGTGACAGTGTCAGGGCAGTGGGTGACACGCAGGGTAACCCCAGGCAGTGGAGCCGACCTGTGTGGGCCTGGCCCTAGAGCATAGCTGCAAGCTGGGGAGAGGGTGGGGGTGGTGTGGGTGACACAGCCAACCCTGGGGCTGGGGTGGGGACTCAGCGTGGGAGAGCAGGGGAGAAGCTGCGATGCCCACAGCCAACCAGGCATCCCCTGTCCACAGAGGGCAGGAGTTGGAGCAAAGCTCTGGGACTCTGGGAACGGCCGCTCGGCCGCCGTGGCTGTCCATGTGGCCAGGTGAGCCCACCTTCCTCTGTTCCTCTAGATAGACCTGCGGTACGAAGCTCGGAATCTAGAACACTTCCAGCGCAACTTCCAGGACGTGACGTCGGTCAAGTTCCCCACACCTTTGCGCCCCTTCGTCACCAGGGATGTCTTGGTGGAAACCTATGAGGTGAGTCCCTACTTGGGTTTGAGTTTTGTTTGTTTATTTGAACCAGGGTCTTGCTATGCAGTTCAGGCTGGCTTTGAACTCACGGTGTAGTCCGGGCTGGTTTTGAACTCGTGACCATCCTTCTGCCTCACCCAGGAAGTAGGGAGCTGGTGAACAGGCCTCCGTGGGGCCTAAGTGCCTGTGCCAGAGCCACCACTGAGATGGTCCTTGTCACCTCTCATGGACAGATAAGACAATGAAGAGCCCGCAAGTGCAAAACCACTTCTTCCCTTTTCTAGATCACGAGTGAATAGGATGGCTGAGAAGATTTTTTTTTTTTTTTTAATTTTTATTTATTTGTTTGCTTGTTGTGTTTGTTTGTTTCTTTATTTATTCATTTTGTGGCTGGCTCAGCCTGCCCTGGTGGTGGCGCTGGCACAGCATGTGGTGCCGGGGATCGAACTGCAGTCCCCGCAGTTGCCTGTGCCCTCCTAAGCAGGCGCTTTAGACCACTGAACCATCTCGCCGGCCCCTGCTGAGAAGATTTTTAAAGGCGTCTGCAGGGCGTGGTGGTAGATGCGTGTCGTCTGGGCACTCAGGGGGCTTGAGGCAGGAGGGTTGCCTTGAGTTTGAGGCCTGGTCCACGTAGTGAGTCCATGGCCAACCTATGCTGCATAGTGAGACCCTGGCCACAAAGGAAATGTAGGTAGGTTAAACCAGTGACAGATTCCTGAGCTGCTGTACGAAGCTGCAACTCCAGGCTACTCCCAGTCAGCGGGTAGCCAGAGCCCATTGTCCCGGTGGCAGGGCCCCGTGGCAGCCAGTCTAACGCTGTCTGTGGCTCTTCCAGGAGAGCGTGCCTGTGTCCAGCTACCAGCAGGCCGGGATCCCCACTGAGCTGAAGCGGAGGATTGCGCGGCTGGGCATCAACATGCTGCTGAAGATGGTGAGTGTGGTGCAGCGCCCAGGGCAGGGTGCACAGGGTGGGGACTGGCAGGAGGGCTCCGAGCGGGCACCTGGGCGAGGCCAGCAGAGACCTGTGCCCCATGTGCTACAGGCAGTAAACCTAGGCCCCTGGCACTGGGCTCCATCATCCTCAACCGTTTTGCTTTGTATTTTGAAACAGGGTCTTGTTAGGTTACTCACACTGGACTCAAACTTTTGATCCTCCTACCTCAGCCTCCTGTCATGCCGAGATTATAGGCATGCACCACCATGTTGGACCGATGTTCATTCTTTTTTTTGGTACCAGGGATTGAACTTGGGACCTGGTGCTTACTAGGCAGGTTCTTATGCTGCTGAGCTATGTCCCCAACTCATGTTGATTCTTAAACACAGGTGTCCCGTCCTCTGTGGCGCTTCAGCCACATGGGCTTTTTCCTCCATAAAGACTGGGGTGGACATTCTGGCGGCTCCCAGCCCATCCTCTACCCCCCAGCAGAGAATTGGGAAGCAGCACTGAGGGTGCAGAGGGTCCAGTGTGGGACGGGGGATTCGGAGGCTGTGCATCCTCCAGAGTAGAGAGGCGGGGCTGTTCTGGGGCAGCAGGCAGAGCCGGGTGGGAGGC
Organism: Capromys pilorides; assembly: GCA_004027915.1. Taxonomy (NCBI): domain Eukaryota; kingdom Metazoa; phylum Chordata; class Mammalia; order Rodentia; family Capromyidae; genus Capromys; species Capromys pilorides. Next base: position 46,623 of record PVKN010000583.1, read on the forward strand.
TTGGAGCCAGTGTGGAGGCATCAGAGTGCTGCCCTGGGGCTGGGACACAGTGCCCAGGAAACCTGGCAGGCGGGGGCCAGGGAGTGCAGCAACAGCATCTGGTGTTCAGGAGCCCAGGCTGTCATGCCAGACCCGTCTGGGTTCCAACCGCAGCTCCGCGGTGTAGCCCTGGGGCAGGGAGGAGAGACTGAGGCAGGGTGGGGAGACTGAGGCAGGTTGCTTCCTTGGTCTGCAGGCTTCATCTTCAAGGGCCTGGCTCATGGGTGCCATGGCATGAGCACAGGTTGATGTCCCCACGAGGACAGCGTGTGGCTGTGCCATGTTAGTCGTGGCATTGTACCCAGGAGGAGCAGAGAGGAGATGCAAGCTGCTCTGGGGTCTGGGACAGAAGACAGTGGTTGAGGGACGGGCAATGGGGTCCAGCTGGTGGCGGCGGGGAGGGAGGGCCCTTGCCATCCTCTTGGCCCTTGGGGAAGGGCTGCTGGTGGCTGGTGATCACTGTCCCTCAGCACGGGCTGCCCCGATGCTGGATGAGGGGCAGCTGGTTTTCTTTCTTTTTTTTTTTTTTTTGAGGTGAGGTTTTGCTGTATTGCCTGGGCTGGTCTAAACTCCTCAACTCAAGCCATCCTCCTGCCTCTGCCTCCCACATGCTGGGTATAGGGTTGTGACACGATGCCCATCTGTATGAACTGCTTTTGAAGAAACGTAGTGCACTGGGCGTGGTAGCACACACCTGTAATCCCAGCACAGAGATCAGATGGGAATGGAAGGTTGGCCAGGTTGAGCCCAGCCTGGGCTACTTGGACGTGAGTGGCGACGCTGGCTAGAAGAAGCAGTACAGAAGGGGCCGGGGGCATAGCTGCGAGCATGCGCAGTCCCTGCGTTCAATCCACGACCAAGGGTGGGGAATAGCGCTCTGGGTAAACTTTTAAGCAAGGAATTGGTTCTTTTTCTTAAATTAGAACGTTAATGATTCAAGTCACAAAGAAAAAATAGGCTGTTTTGCTCATTGTTTTGAAAATAATTTTTCTCTTAATTGCTCTGACTTGGCTTGTCGCTGTGCAGATCCTGAGCTGGTGCCCTGCAGTCAGAGCTGCAGCCATCTGGGCCGCCATGCTGGGCTCCCGGGGGCTCCGTGTCACCATGATGCTTGTCCCGTGCACAGCTTAGCAGTGCTGGGTGACCTGGTCATGAGCCCCACGTCTCCTTCCAGATATTCGTGGACAACTTCGTGCATGCGGATCTGCACCCTGGGAACATCCTGGTGCAGGGCACTGATGGGCCATCCATGGGCCACGACGTGGGTGTCTGCGACCCACTGGTGGCAGCTGTGGCACCGGCCCTGTGCCCGCTGCGCCTGGTGCTGCTAGATGCCGGTATTGTGGCTGAACTGCAGGCCGCTGACCTGAGGAACTTCCGAGCCGTGTTCCTGGCCGTGGCGCTGGGCCAGGTGAGACCCGCTGGGTGGCACCTAGTCCTCAGCCTGCTTTTGTGTAGGGACCGCAAGGCTGTACATAGCTCAGGCTGGCCTTGAACTTGCTTGTAGTCCAGGCTGGCCTCGAACTTGTGATCCTCCTGCAGCAGCCTCTCAAGTGCTGGGATGACAGGTGTCAGCCACTCCCGGTGGCTGTTTCTTGACCATGTAGTGGCTGCCCCCGTCTGTGTCCTATGCTTCAGGGTGGCCAGCTGAGGACAAGCCTCAGTACGGAGCCTGTGGCCCCAGCAGGGGGCAGATACCTCAGGACCCACACCCATGTGGGTCTGTGACCCAGGGGGGCCCCAGGGGCCTGGCATCGTTATGTAGAGAAAAGGCATTGGGCAAAGGCTACGTAGGCAGTTGTAGTGGCACATGCCTGTCATCCCAAGCACTTGGGAGACGAACGCAGGAGGATAACAAGTTTGAAGCCGACCTGGACTACATAGTGGGTTCAGGGCTGGTGTGGACTACTTGGTATGACCCTGTCTTTAAAAACATTTTTATTTTTAAAGGTAAAAATCTGACTTAGGTGGTTCCCGAGGGGCTGAGCATAAGGTGGGGTCTGCAGCCAGCCTGAGTGTCGCCTGTTAGCACCAGGTTGCAGGGCCGTGGGGCTGCTGTTCCTCTGGACAGGTTTGGGCAAAGGACAAAGGAAGAGCTGGGCCCCCAGGACTGGGCTGTGGAAGGCACAGGTACCCGGGTGACCGCTGGGTGCGCTGAGTGTCTGAGGATGCTTTGCCCAGTGGGGTCCTGGGGGCACAGAAAAGCTAGGCTGAGCCCAAGGCTGCCTGGCTGGAGAAGCAGCGCCACAGGCAGGAAGAGCCCAGCTGGCACTTGGTGGCTGGGGGCTGGGTCAGGGGTCAGCAGGACCACAGTGCTCTAGGGGCCCAGGAGTGCAGGGAGGCGGGTGCCACCTTGTCTTGGCCTTGTGCTGAGTCCCCAAGGTGGCTCCTGGCCAGTGGGGCCCTCGGCAGTTGGTGGCCGGGGCCAAGCTTTTGCCAGCTCACCTTGAGCAGGCTGCTTTGCTGGCATCACCCAGGGCCACAGGGTGGCGGAGCTCATCCTGCACCATGCCCGGGCCAACGAGTGCAGGGACGTGGAGGGCTTCAAGGCGGAGATGGCTGGGCTGGTGACCCAGGCCCGGAAGAACAGCGTCACCCTGGAGAAGGTGCGTGGTGCTCAGGGCTGATGCTGGGGAACCCGAGGGGCTCTGGAGCCTGTCGCAGGGACCCTGGGGGTGTGGGAGGGCCCGGAAGGCTCCGCATCCCCACCAGGTTGCCCCTCTTCGCAGGTCCACGTCTCTGGCCTCCTGTCCAGTGTCTTCAAGTTGCTGATGACTCACAAGGTGAGGCTCAGGACGGGAGTTTCTGGGAGGGCACGGGATGGGGCTTCAGCAGGGCAGCGGTGGCCTGTCCTTCCTTCAGAGCTGGGCAGGTCTGGGTGGCCAGCCTGCGTACACTTGGGTCTGAGAAAATGGACTGAAAAATGTCAAAGCAGCCAGGCGTGGTGGTGCACACCCGTGATCCCGGCATCCCAGAAATTGAGGCAGGAGGATTACTGCAGGTTCAAGGCCAGCCTGAACTACGTAGCAAGGCCCTGTCTCTAAAAATAAAAGAGCTGCAAGTGAAGTCTGGTGGCAGGGTAAGCGCAAGGACCTGGCTGCAGTCTTTGGTACTGTAAAATATAAACAAGGGAAGACGCTACCTCAGGCATCCCACACCTTGCCCTCCTGGGTGCCTGGTAGAGGGCCTGGGGCCCCCATCGGTCCCACGGGGCTCTTTCCTGCCTGGGGGACAGCTGGAGCCGACTTTGTCCACTGGCAGACTAAAGAGTAAAGAAAGGGTGGCATTTACACGCCATGGAGTGCAGTGTGCCGAAAAGGAGGATGAACTTGAGGCGTGTACGGGACAGTGGCCGCACTTGAGGCCCTGGTGCTGAGTGACACAAATCAGGCACAGCTTAAGTAGCGCATGGCTTCTTTTATGTGAGAAACTCAAAGCATAAAATGAAATGAAAGATAGTGACTAGGAAGTGGGGAGAGAGGTCTTCTGCAGATGGAAAGGGGACTGAGAGGTGAGGGGCGGAAGGAGAACCATGACCTGTTGACCCAGTCACCCGAGAGTGAGGAAGGCACCTGCTGTGGGCCTCAAACACAGGCCAGGAAGACGCCTGGGGAGAGGCCCGGGTGATGAGGGCATGACGGCGGATGATGATGCATGACAGCGACCCGACTGCTGTGGCTGCGGAGAGGGGGTGCAGGAAATGCCGGGACAGGGAAGGGAGGAGGTGGAAGGTGGTGCCGCAGCGGGACGTGGCAAGCCTCTGTGAGCCTGTCAGGAGGAACCGCCGCTCGCTTCTCTTGCAGGTGAAGCTGGAGAGCAACTTCGCCTCCATCGTGTTCGCCATCATGGTGCTGGAGGGGCTGGGCCGCTCGCTGGACCCCAAGCTGGACATCCTGGAGGCTGCCAAGCCCTTCCTCCTCCCTGGGCCCATGGCCTGCGCCTGATGGGTGTGACCTGGGTATCTGTCGGAGGCCACTGCCAGGGTGCCCGGGGCACACAGGGGGCCCCTCTGCCTTCCGCTGCCTGGCTCAGGGACTGCACAGCTGGGGGTGATGGGGAGCACGGAGGGAAGGGGCCAAGGGCCTCGCGCTCAGCAGCGAGTGCTGGGACATTGGAAGTGGACCGAGGACACTCCAAGAAGCAGCCCTGGGGAGGACAAATACACACGGTTGTTTTTGTTTTCCTGGTTTTTTTTCTTTTACCTTTCTATACTCCCTTTTGGGTAGATTCTGATGGTGGTTCCTATACACTAACCTTTAAGTTAGAAGATGCCATAAATTCCTGTAGTCCTGTTTTCTTTCTTTTTTTGAGACTGGTTCTGTATAGTTCTGGCTGGCCTTGAACTCACTACATAGCCTAGGCCAGGTTTGAACTCATGGTGATCCTCTTGCCTCAGTCTCCTGATTATTAGTATTATTACTTTTTTTTTTTTTTTTTTTTTTTTTTTTTTTTTTTTTTTTTTTTTTTTTTTTTTTTTTTTTTTTTTTTTTTTTTTTTGCAGTACTGGGGATTGAACTCAGGACCCTGTGCTTGCCAGGCAAGCACTTAAGCACTTATTCTACTCAGCTATCTCCCTGGCCCCCAGCCTCCTACTTCTTTTTTAGTCCTGGATCCCTCGGTGCCCATTGTGTGCGGGGCCTCACCCCAGCCAGGTGTGGTGGTTCGTGCCTGTAATTCTAGCACTCAGGAGGTTGAGACAGGAGGATCTTTGAGAGTTCAAGACCAGCCAGGGGCCTACAAAAGTGAGCACAAGATCAGCCTAAACTACATAGCAAGACGCTCTCACCAATAAAACAAAACAAAACAAAAAACCAGCTTGCTTAAACTGGAAACAGGCCCATGAGGAGTTGGGCCATGGAGCGCGCCTGTGGCTGGCCGTCTCCTGGGCCCTCTGCTGTTCAAGAACTTCACTAAAGGAACAAAGTGAAAAGGAAGGAGCAGAGCTGTCACCATGGGCATCGGTCACCTTGCTGTCACCTCACTCGTCACACCCTGGACCTAATGTCCAACTGGTTCTTGTTGACCCTTGACCCTGAGGTCCTGCTTATCTGACCCAGGCCTGGTCCACCTGACTTCCAGGGACCCAGGGCCTCTCTGGCTGCCTGTAATACTGGGGTTCCAAGCATGTGCCACCACACTCTGTCCCATTTTATTTATTTTTTTGGACACAGGTTCTTACAGTATAATTCAGGCTGGCCTTGAACTCACAGCAATCTTCCTGCCTCAGCTTCCCAAGTGCTGGGATTAGTGTGTGCTATACCATGCCTGGCTTTTTAAAAAACTGGGTCCCCTTGCTGGTAAAAGGTTGTAAACACATACATACAGTTATACTTTTTTATACAGGTGCTACCTAGTAGTATCATCCAAGGTATAATACAAAATTAGGGCAAATTTCACTACACTTTGAGTAATCTTGACACATTTAATATTTTTCGTTGAGTTCTTTTTAATTTTTGGAGGCTAAGAGCAGAATATTTATTTTTATATTATGGCCGGCTCAGCCTGCCCTGGGGTTGTGGCTGGTACAGCATGTGGTGCTGGAGATCGAACCACGGTCCCTGCGGTTGCCTAAACTTGCCTAAGCAAGTGCTTTAGACCACTGAGCCATCTCGCCAGCCCCAAGAGCAGAATGTTTATTGAGAGAAAGAAAGCTTTTGTCTGAGAGAAGGGACAGAAGGGGGACCTGAGTGGGTTGCCCTGGGAAGTTGCCTTTTCCAGGGGTTTTATAGAGCAAAACCACGTGATAAGGCAGGTCTGAGGTGAAAGCCATGGGAACTTGCTTAGGTGGGCATGAGGTGGGACAAAAACTATGGTCAACCAATGAGATTACAAACACCATTGCTCAGGTAAAATTGATTAAAATTGGGATCCAATGGGAAAGCAAGTCACGTAGCAAGCGGGGAATTATGTGGCTGCATTTGTTTACTCTTGTCTTGAGATCTGGCCCACGGAGGAGTGTCTGTCTATAGTTGTAAAGTCATCTCATCTTCCTTGTTGTGGTCGCAGGCCGTCTTATCTAGCTTAGCTGCCTACAACCTTACCCCTTCTGAAGAAGTAACCAAACTGCTGTGAGGGAATCATGGGCGATGACTGCTCTGGCTTCTTCAGGCTGAAAGGGGTTGTAGTTGTTGATCGACAGTCAGGGATACTCTCCAGAGGGCCATCTAAAGGCCCTTGAAGACGGCAGGCATTTTCATCTTGGGTAGACGTATAGCTTTGAGTCTGGAGAAGACAAAGCCAAACAAACAAGTACGCATGGGCCACATAGTAAGATCAACCAGATAATTATGAATACAGTCAACAGTTTCCACCAAGAGGACCCAATAATGGCTTCCCATAAAGATAGTAAGGGCAAGGTCCAGGGAACTTCAGAGTCTACATCATTAATTTGTTGCCTAATGTCTTTCCAGCCTTATATTGTTCTCCTAATTTTACATGCCTCTAAAAAGGAAAATACTAAGAGTTAGGAAAATGAGGAGTAAGGTCAAAGAAAGGAAACGGAAACAGCAGGCCTGACATTTCCTCTAGCATGTAGAGGAGGATCAGAACCAGCCTATCTCAGTGGAACCTGTCCTGCAAGCCTTTAAGAATGGTTGATTTCAACCAAGCTATATGAGATAACAAAATATGAGCAACTATGAACAATAGGCTTCAACATCTAAAGCATAAAATTTACTACTTAAGCAAGTCCCAATTCAGAATTTATGAAAGAAAAGCAAATTCATACCTCTAATGATGTTGGTGGGACCTCCAAATGACATGGGAAAAATGAAACTCCCAACCTGAAAGATACTTGGACAAGTTCGTGTTCTCTAAAACAGAGGAATGAATTTTATTTTTTTTTTATTTAATTTATTTATTTATTTATTTATTTATTTATTTATTTATTTGCTTGTTGTGTTTGTTTGTTTCTTTATTTATTCATTTTGTGGCTGGCTCAGCCTGCCCTGGTGGTGGTGCTGGCGCAGCATGTGGTGCCGGGGATTGAACTGCAGTCCCCGCAGTCACCTGAGCCCTCCTAAGCAGGCGCTTTAGACCACTGAACCATCTCGCCGGCCCCAAACAGAGGAATGAATTTTAGGAACAAATGGAGGTTAAAAGCAGAATATTTATTGAGAGAAAGAAAGCTGAGAAGGGATAAAAAGGGGACCCAAGTGGCTTGCCCCCCCCTTTTTTTTTGGTACCAGGAATTGAACTCAGGGCTGGCCTGATAGCTCAGCAGACCAAAGTGCCTGCTTAGACAGTGCAGAGGCTGGGGTTCAATACCTGGTGGGCCATGCCTGCCCCACCCATGGGGTGTGCTGAGATAGCGACTGAGACTGGGCATGGTGGCACGCCTATAATTCTAGCGCTTGGGAGGCTGAAAACAGAATCACTATGAGTCCCATCTACATAGTAAGACCCTGTAGACCCTCTACTAAATACAGAAAGGAAAAAAAAAAAAAATTGAACTCAGGACCTTACACTTTCCAGGCAGATGGTAAAACCAAAGGAGACAGTGAGACCAGGGAGGTGGCTCAGTGGTACAGCCCTGACGCAACCTACACAACCTATCAGTATGTGTGTGTGTGTGTGTGTGTGTGTGTGTGTGTGTGTGTGTGTTTAGACAGGATTTTGCCCTGCAGCCCAGGCTGGCCTCGGCCTCCCGAGGGCTGGCATTACAGCGCGCCCCGCCACACCAGCTCTCTGTTCTTACTTAAGCTCTGCCTGTTCTGTGCCCCTGGAACCACAGCCTTGTTCCTCCAGAGCCAGCGGCCCATCCTCCCAAGCCATAGGTGCTCTTCTCTTCGTGGGAACCAAGAATTGACCTCAGGAGCTCACGCGTGCTAGGCAGGTGCTCTACCACCGAGCCCAGCTCCTGACCCCTCACGGGCTTTCTAGCTTGTCCATATGTGTCACCACCGTTACTGGTAGCCCATAGAAGGCCTCTCTATTCCATAGAAACTGGAAAGGGAACTTCCATCCAGAAAACGACAGGTCCCGCCCCCTAATTAATGCACTAATTAACAATTACAAGGTCTGGGGCCAGGGATATAGCTCAGTGGCACAGCAGCTGCCGCACAAAGTCCTGAGTTCAACTCCCAGTAACCTCCCCCAACCCCCACCAAAAAGAAAGAAAAGTAAAAACAAGGGCTGTAAATCCTCCAGCATTAGGAAATGAACTCTAGGCTGTTCACCAGAGCCTGGGGCAGCTCGGCAATCCGGAGATTTAGGTGGCTTTAGGTCCTGTCCTGTGTCACGTGAAGGGCATACGGAGCCCCATCTCTTGGAAGCGAACCTCGGGTCAGATTAGGTGCAGTCAGATCCCTGACCTCAGGTACACACTTCTCTTCACCAGAAGCCTGGTTCTCAGACCTGTCATCCTAAGCGTGAAACTGTCAGTGTGAAGCACCGTGGAGCCCAGCACGCAGACCCATTTCAGAGTATGGCCTCTGAGATCTGACACTGGCGGCTCATGATAGCTGCAGCTGGCCTGAAACTTGTGTGGATCCTCCTGCCTCAGCCTCGTGAGTGCTGGGATTACAGGTGTGCGCTGGCACACTGGCTGGCAGGCTACTCTATAATATAAACAAGCCTGGAGATTCTGAGAATAGTATAAGTTATCAAGGGAGATCTACAAATTTGAGGAGAGGAGGAGTTCGGAGAGGACTGGGTTCCATGACGAATGACTAGAAGGTAATATTAAGAGACAAAGGCCAACAGTCCAGGCTGGCCAAGAGGCCTAAAGGCCTTAGGATGCTTCTTTTTTTTTTTTTTTTTAAAGTTTATTTTATTTTATTTTTAAACCACATTACATATTTGTTTGTGTTATGGCCGGCTCAGCCTTCCATGGGGAGTGGGGGGCGGCGCAGCATGTGGTGCCTGGGATCGAGCCGCGGTCCTGCGGTGGCCTAAACTTCCCAACGCACACGCTTTAGACCGCTGAGCCATCTCACCAGCCCTAGGATGCTTCTTGATGCAGAGCCTGGCCCTGCTCAGCTGATGTTAATTCATCTCTCAATGGCTGATAGCTGAGAACCGCCGGCTGCTGGTTTGTACCAAGGTTCAGAGGCTGAAACAAGGCTGACGATGTGGCTGTGAGCAAGAGAGTACCTTTGCCAAGGTGTGCTGCCTGTGTCCGTCCACAAGTTGGTGGCCCAGTGGAAGGAAACCCCACAGAATTGCCATGATGACAATTCAGCCACGTTCGTGCACCCTGCTCAAGAGTCCTGACTGCAACTACCTAATGCAGGAGGACTTTGTGCCCTTCCTGCAGGATGTGGGAAACACACCCCTGGGCCTGTCCTTCCTCAAGAAAGTCTTGGAGACCCTCACTGCATCACTGCAGTAATCCAGAGGGTCTTCTACATGGTCATCAGGTCCTGGTCTGGAAGGATCACGTGGCGCAGAGCTGCAAAAGAGCAGCGTGCTGCGGAATACAGCCCTGCTGGACCTCAAGTGGACATCGGCCAGCTGTGGAGTTCTCCTATCAGCTTCTTTGTTTTATCTTTTTGAGACAGGGTCTCACTATGCAGTGCCACACACTGGTGAGGCAGTGGTGGTAGTGGGGAGGGGATGTTGAGGGGATGTTAAGGGGATTTAGAGGACTTGGATGAGCTGAAGCCTGAGGTCAGATGCAGTGGCCTTTATCTGGATGGGACAGTCACAATAGGTGTGTTTACTTATACTTTTCCAAAGTTAGTATCAGGAGATGCAGGGTTGACTAGTGACTCATGACCTCAAATTGTCTCAGGCAAGATGTTTTTCCTCAGGACCAAAGTATTTCAAGCTTCAGCCCTCAGGGCCAGCCAAATAGCTCAGCGGATTAAAGCACCCGTAAGCAAGTACAGGGGCCAGGGGTTCCATCCCTGGGCCTGCCTGTGTCGGCCCGGCCCCCAGGGTGCACTGAGACAACAATTGAGACTGGGCGTGGTGGCGCATGCCTGTAATCGTAGCTCTTGGGAGGCCGTAAACAGGTGGATCACTATGAGTCTGATCTAGTAGTGAGACCCTGAACACCCTGTAGACCCTTCCCTAAAATACAGAAAAGAAAAATCTTCAGCCCTCCCTACAATGCAGTTTAGTCTATCCTGGAACTCACGGTGATCTCCCTGCCTCAGCTTCCTGAATGCTGGAATTAGAGATGTGTGCCACCACGCCCAGCCCTACCAGCACTTCTGTGTCGCCTACTGCAAGTTCTGGGAGCGCCACACTGACCATGACCTTTTCATCCAGGTGCAGCACCTTCCTGGGTATGATGACCATGCCATTTCTGCCGCCGGGATGATCCACGGGGTCATCTCAGGAGCTGTGACTCCAGCGAGGTGGGTGCAGGGGGAGGGAATGTCAGCCAGGCCAAATTCTCCTGGCTTTTATCTCTGAAGAGGGCAAGAAAACTGATCACCATCATGTATTGGTTCTGCTGCATGGACCTGGCCAGGGACTGGGTGGTGGTCACGTCCGAGCCCGAGTTCTGTGGGGAGCAGTGTGGGCAGCTGGACGGCGTGGGTGTGGAGGCGCTGCCTTTCTACAGCTGTGGACCTCTTCAAGCTGCAGTGGCCTGGGAGGATCATGCTGTGAAAGCTGGAGCAGTGTACCATGGCCATGGGGAAGGACCTGGGATACAGACGGAAGGAGCGGGTGCCCTGCTCTGGGGGTGACAGTGAAGGCCCAGACGTGACTGGGAAACGCTTGCTGCAAATGAGTAGGACATCCTGGTGGCCTAGCAGGCTGCAGGTGTGCTGGGAGAGGACGGGTCTGAGCTGGGGCTGAGCCCTGTGGCCCACAAGCTGGGTGGGCAGCATCAGTCCTGATCCAGGGGACCTTTCCTCAAGGTGCCTACACCTACAGGACTCCACACGTGGGCAGGAGGACATGGAGTCCTAGTGCTGCTCCACAGCCTGCAGGGACCTTCAAGGGGACATGCCATCTTACAAGGGCACACTAGCATCCCACGGACAAAGAGTTTATTCCCAGGGAGCGCCTCAGGCATGTGTACTGGTGACTTGAGGACACAGCATCCTTGGCAGCCAGCGCTACCTCGACGGCAGATACCTGCTCAAGTCATTGATGTGTGGGCGGCATTCCACAGAGGCAGGTTTCAGTGGCGTGGGCTGCAGGCCGGTGGCCGTGTGGATACCCCATGGTGTCCACCTGAGGACAATGAATCCACCTGTGTGGATGGCGTTTTTTGTGCTCATGTTTGTATTTTTCAATGATTTAAGAATTTCCCCCCCAAAAAAGTTCCAAGAATTCCAAAAGGCTATGGGGGTGGCGGGTGGCACGAGGTCCCAAAGGCCAGGACGCAGAAGGGGCAGGCAGGTGCACATTCCAGAACATCTCGATCGACCAAAGCTGAGATAGCGTTGGAAGTTTCTCACTCAGCTCGGGAGTAGCGAGGAAGAGGCCACACTGTGTCACGAGGAGCCCCTAGGTGGGCCTTCCTTCGCGGGCCTTCAACACAACCGCCAAAGAGTTGATGCCTTTGCGTGGACCTCGCCAACCGCATCCAGAAAGGGTCTACCGCGCCCGCCGTGCCCTGCCTCGCCTCAGAAAGGGCGACGTCGTGACGTCATCGCGCGGCACCGGGGCATGACGTAAGCGGGGCGGGGCGGAGCGGCCCGGGACGGCGGTGGGACGCGGAGAGCATGTCCGCTCTGACCCGGCTGGCGCCTTTCGCGCGCGTCGGAGGCCGCCTCTTCCGAAGTCGCAGTGCGCGGGCGGCCAGAGGTGGCGGAGTCCGTTAGTGAGTTGTCGGGGAGGTGGCGAGGGCTGTGGCGGAGGCGCGGCGCTCAGAGGCGCTCACCTTGGAGCTGGAGCGGGCGGCGGGGGGCGGGGGGAAGGTGGTGGCGGAGGCGTGTCCCCGTGCGGCCTCAGCGCGAAGCATGCTGGGTCTTGTGGTCCGCCCGGTGGCGGCTGCTAGTGGGATGAGGACCCCCGGAAGGTGCGGCAGGGTGATGGAGACGAGTGGGCCTGGATTAGGACTTTCTCACTTTGGTTTCTTCCTCAGGGTGTCTTTATTTTTTGTGAGATCGTTTTTCTTGGAGCTTTTATCTTCAGATTCTTTAAAGCTAAAGCTTACTTCTTGTAGACTGAAGGCATCATCAGTCCAATTACTTTAAATTCTTGGGGTGGGGAGTTGGACCACAGAGGTGCAACCTAAGTGTGTTTGGGTGCAGACCCACCTGATGCCTGGCTTCCGGTAGCACATCCTGGTTTCTTTCTCCCTAGTTTCTCCTGTATCCTTTCGCTGTGAATTCGACTTCCCAGGCGGTCTCCTGGTCCACAGCCTTTTGTAGCTTTTCACAGGGTGAAAGTTCAGGGACTCTGATAACTCGCAGCTTCCGCGCTTGCTTGATGCTCAGGCTTTTTTACCCTCCTCCCTTTCGCACTGGAGGCCAAAGCTAGGACTTCACTCAGCCTCCGCAGACGCTCAACCACTGAGCAACATCTGACACTTGTCTTTTGCCATGTTCCCAGCCTGTCCTCCGTGGTGTCAGGGTGCAGGGGATGGACCAGGCCTTGCGGGGCCACTGGGTCAGTGTTCTTCCCCCTGCATTACCAGCCGCAGGCTTTGGTTTTCCATAGATTTCTGCTTTTGCTTGGGACCTTATTTTTGTAGATGGTGGATGATAGTGGAAAATAAATTTTAAAAAATAATACTTTTTTTTTTTTTTTTGCTTTCTGAGGTTGGGCAGGGTATTTAGTTACCACAGTAAAGTTAACATAGTCCGTATGTACATATATAACAGTCATTCATGTGTTTTTTTTTTTTTTTTTTTGTCTTTTTGAGACAGGGCCTTGCTATGCTGTTCAGGCTGGCCTTGAGCTCACTTTTGTAGCCCAGGCTGGTCTTGAACTTGCACTGATCCTCCCGCCTCAGCCTCCCAAGTGCTGGGATTATAGGCAGGCGACACCACGCCCAGCATGTTTGTTGGATTTTTGCATTCCTTGAAATTTTGACAATTGTTATGCCATGTGTTCTTTTCTAAAACTGATCTCTTTCGAATCGTTCCAAAAGAGTACCACTTCAGTGTTTCAATTTACAGTTTAATAATAACACTCTAGCAATGAAAGGCATGTGGAGAGTTGATAGGATGGGTTGGAACTGTAATCCTACCATTAAGCAAAGTTTATTTTAATGAGTTTTACTGATGCACCTGTAGCCTTAGTTTGTAGCTAAAAGCTATCAAAGAGGAAATCTATTGTTACTGTATGAGTTGTTCCACACGATTTGTTTACAGAGTGTAATATATGCAGATAGATCCTGAGTAAATACTATTAAATATAATTGGTATGTGAGGCCATTATGGATAGTATGCGAAAAAATACACATAAAATAAAACCCTATAGAAAAAAATAACCTCTTATTCCATCCATAACTAATCAGTAATACTTTATGTAGAGCCTGCAAAATAAAAGTGTTATATGTTGGGTAAATATTCTCACAAAGATGGAATCAGTTATGTGGTAAGAGATTTATCTTGATTTGGATTTGGAACTTTCTGGAACCATTAAAGAGATCCTGGACCACTCAGTCTGTGGGCTGCAATGTGGATAACCAGCACCCTCATGACATCATAGATGACATCAAGAACAGTGTTATGAAGTGGCCAGCCAGCTAAGGAGCATAAGAAAATTTTTAAAAAGATGATCTCAGGGCCAGCGAGACAGCTGTGCAGATTAAAGCACTGCTTAGGCTGACACAGAAGTTCAAGGTTCAATTCCCAGCCTACTGTGTCGGCCCTGCTCCTGGGGCAGGCTGAAACTGGAATTGAGACTGGGTGTGGTGGCCCATGCCTGTAATCCCAGCGCCTGGGAAGCTGAAAATAGGAAGGATCAAGCTCATCTGTGTGTGAGACCCTGTAGACCCTGCACTAAAAAAAAAAAAAAAAAAAAATGTTTTGCTGGTTGGTGGTCCATTTTTGTAATCCCAACTTCTTGAGACACTAAGGCAGAAGGACCCAAAGTTCAAGGCCAGCATGGGCAACTCAGTGAACTCCTGTCTCAAAATTTGGAAAGCATGGGGTGGGAGGAGGGTATGAGGAGAGCAAAAGGGGGGATGGGTGTGATAAAAATGTTTGCATGTATGAAAACATTGAAACCCTGTATTTTATTTATTTATTTATTTATTTTGCTGGACCAGGGTTCGAACTCATGAACTTGCACTTGTCAGGCAGGGACTTGTGCCACAGAGCTATCTCTCCAACCTATTTAGTTTTAAAGAAATATTTTTATTTTATTTTATTTGTTTGTGTTATGGCTGGCTCAGCCTGCCCAGGGATGGGACTGGCACAGCATGTGGTGCTGGGGATTGAATCGTGGTCCCTGTGGTTACCTAAACTTGCCTAAGCAGGCGCTTTATACCACTGAGCTATCTTGCCAGCCCATGTATTTTTTTTTAAACATAGAAACCTCTCAATGAATTTTAAACCTTATGTATGTACGTATATATGTTATGACCAGCTTAGCCTGCCTTGGGTGTGGAGGCTGGCGCAGCATGTGGTGCCGAGGATTGAACTGCGGTCCCTGTGGTTGCCTAAGCAGGTGCTTTATTTTTTTACTTTTTATTTTATTATTATTATTATTATTATTTTATGGGACTGGGGTTCAAACTCACGACCTTGCACTTGCCAGGCAGGCACTTGTGCCATGGAGCTATCTCCCTAGCCCGTTTTTTTTTTTATTTTGTTATTACCTTCTTTTTTTTTTTTTTCCTTGGTACTGGGGATCAAACTCAGGTCCTTGTGCTTGTCAGGCAAAGCAGGTGCTTTACACCACTGAGCCATTTCACTGGCCTGAAACCCTGTATTTTATAGAAGTAATTGCCACTAATGAAGTATTTTTGAAAAGGTCTGGAGAATGTACTCAGTGGTGGAGTACTTGCCTGGAATGTAAAAAATCTGGGATGGAATCCCTACATCTTTAGCCCAAGATTTGGTTAAGAAAATGAAAAAACGACTAATGGTGTTTGCAGTAATATTTAAGATCTTAAGCTTAGTTATCAAGCAGTACTTAGATCTACATTTGTAAAGCAGTGATTGACTCTACCTCATAACCTATACATAGATCCTATAATCATAAGGTTTTTAGGACAATTAAATGAGATACAGTAATGCTTAGAAAACGTTCAGTGTAGTACTGGACACAGAATACACTCATAACTGCTAACTTTTTTAAAGTTTTTTTTTTTTTTTTCGGGACCAGGGTTCAAATTCACTACTAACTGCTAACTTTTAAGAGTGGGAGAAGGTAAAAACAGTCCTACATTATGTAGCCAGGTGTAGTGTTGCACACCTGTAATCCCAGCATTCAAGAGGGGAGGCAGGAGGACCAGCTTTTAACCCAAGCTTGAGCTGTGTAGCAAGGTCAAGAACTACAAAACCAAACAAAACTATAAAATTAAACAAAAACTTCAAAACCAAGCCTTAGGAATTTTGCTGTTCATGGGCTGGGGAGATAGCTTGGTGGTCTAAGTGTCTGCCTGGATCTGCAAGGACTGGGGTTTGATCCCCCTACCGTGTTGGTCCCAGAACCCTGGGTGCACTGTGCCAGCCACTGAAACCAGGCATGGTGATGCATGCCTGTAATACTAGCACTGGGGAGTCTGAGGTCAGAGGATCACTAGGAGTCCGAGCTGCATAGCAAGACCCTATTTTTTTTTTTTTTTTTTTTTAATGTATTTTGGTCCAGAGTCCTATGTAGTTCCAGCTTGTAATGATCCTTGTGTTTTCAGCCTCCCTAGTTCTGGGATTGCAGGTGTGTGCCACCATGCTGAGACTGGGTGGGCTCAGTGTGCCTGGGGGCAGGGCTGGCACAACATGCAGTACTGGGCATCGAACTCCAGTTCCTGCGCTTGCCTAAGCAGATGCTTAGTACACTGCTTGCCAGCCCTAATGAAAGATTTTAAATAAAGGAATTTTGCTGTTCAGAATCAGTAACACATCATGATAACAGGAAATTTTAATGCATGTTTGTAAAGAGTTGTACAAGTGGGCTGGCGAGATGGTTCAGTGGTCTAAAGCGCCTGCTTAGGAAAGCTCAGGCAACTTCAGGGACTGCGGTTCGATCCCCGGCACCACATGCTGTGCCAGCCCCACCACCAGGGCAGGCTGAGCCAGCCATAAAATAAATAAATAAACAAACAAAACAAAACAAGCAAATAAATAAATAAATAAAATATTAAAAAAAAAAGAGTTGTATAAGAAAAAGTATATTCTGAATTCATTTTTTTTTTCTTGTTTGAAGCACTGGGGATCAAACTCAGGACCTTGCACTTGCCAGGCAGGCACTTATACTGCTGAGCTATCTCCCCAGCCCTGAATTCATTATCTGGACTAAATTTGGGGACCAAATTTTATGTAGTAATTCCTTAAAAGTTTGTATCCATTTTGGTGTATTATCATATATGTATCTGCTGAAGTGGACTTTCAGTTTTCATTCTTTTGGTATTTTGAGACAGGATCTCATTATGTAGCCCAGGCTGGCCTTGAATTTGCAGCAATCCTCTGCCTCAGCCTCTCAAGTGCTGGGACTAGAACCATAAACCACCACACTTGGCTAAAGAGCATTTTTAGCAACAGCTTCATTAAGTATAAATTGAGTTAACTGGTGATAATTGTAGTCCAACTAAATAAACTGTAGCCTTTATGGATGTGTACCAGTTGGTCAAAAGTGTCAAAAAAGTGAAAAAATCCCATATAAACCTTACTCAAACTGTTTCTTTGCTTTGTTTGGAGTTGTTAGCATATTAGAAAGCATTTATGAGTCATCTTTTCCCTGTAGTAGTCTTTTATTTTTGTCTTTGAGACAGAGTCTTGCTATGTGGCCAGGATGGCCTTGAGCTCACTATGTAACCCAGGCTGGTCTGAAACTCACACTGATCCTCCTGCCTCAGCCTCCCAAGTGCTGGGATTACAGGTGTGCACCACCATGTCTTGACATCTTTTTTTTTTAACCAGAAATTGAACTCGAGGCCTTGCGCTTGCCAAGCAGGTGCTGTGCTGCTGGGTTTCAATAAAGAACACAATAGGGACAGAGGACGTAAGTTGTTTCTGAAATAGGTGGCTCAAGAGAACAACGTTAGGGGCTGGGGAGATAGCTCCGTGGCACAAGTGCCTGCCTGGCAAGTGCAAGGTCATGAGTTTGAACCCCAGTCCCGCCAAAATAAAAAAAAGAAAGAAAAAAAGAACAACTGGGGCCGGCGAGATGGTTCAGTGGCCTAAAGCGCCTGCTTAGGAGAGCTCAGGCAACTGCAGGGACTGTGGTTCGATCCCCGGCATCACATGCTGTGCCAGCCCCACCACTAGGGCAGGCTGAGCCAGCCATAAAATAAACGAATAAATAAATAAATAAATAAACAACAACAACAAAAAGCAACGTTAATTTGTTGATTTTTTTTTTTTTTTTCCAGGATAAGTTAGTGACCTACTCCAGGTTTACAGTTTCTTCAAAACTTTTGAGGCCATCTCTCCATGATTAATGCATTCATATTTCTGGCGCAAAATAATGAATATTCACTAAATGAAAACCATAATGCTGGCATTTCTTTGTTTTCCTTTTTTGAGACGGGCTCTTGCTGTGTAGTTCAGGCTGGCCTTGGGCTCAGCGATTCTCCTGTCTCAGCCCCTGAGTGCTCGGATTGCAGGCGTGTGCCGTGATGCCTGGTAATGCTGACAGTTCTGCTGCTCTGTGTATAAAGCAAGCTGAACAGTACACAGGACTGTGGACCTGTCTCACTGTATTCTGGCGGAAGAGCAGGCACTCAGAAGATTTGGATGACTTACTACTCAGTATGGCGAGCATTTCTAATGTGTTCTTTCTCCTAGTGCTGGCAGCAGTGGGCGTGCCTGGCCCCGCTACAGAGAGTGTTCCCAGCCCACCAGGTCCGAGGTGCTCCAAGCCGAGCTCTTAAGCGCAGGCATGTGGTTCTGGATTCTGTGGCGCTTCTGGCATGATTCAGATGCCGTGTTGGTAAGTGCAAGGGAGGGAATGGTTTTCATCCGTTTTGGGGTTGGGGCAGGGAAGAGCTTTTAACAGCTCGTTTTTCTGTTTGAAGGCTTTCTCTGTGTACGTAGATCCCTTCACCACCATGTTGCCCATGCGTATGTGTAGGAAAATGTGTTGCCTTTTGAACTATTTTACATGATAATGTACATGTGGATGGTTGTGTCTCACGGTTTCCATTAGATTGCCGAATATGGAAAGGAAAGTAGAAATTAATTCTCTTACCCTATAATTATAGCTCACATCTCAGTTACTTTAAATGACAGATATCTTTTCCTCTGCCAAAAGGCCCAGGGCAGCCAGCGTTGGGTGGCAGAGATGTAGGTTATTCTGTCTTGAGAGGAAAGTTAGTTTTGCTGGCTTTCTAGCCTGTGGTTAGCCTTAGCTGAGCCTTGTTGTATTTGCATAAACTCCATTCTCAAGGACATTATAGCTTTGATTCTGAGCTCAGGCTCAGCGTATGCCTAGCGTGTATGAAACCCTATGTTCAATCCCTAGCACCAAGCAGAACAGTAACCAAAAAAGACAAACCCAAAGTACTTTGGATTTTTGTATAGTTGGGCTTATTTTCAGGGTAGGAAGAATGTCTCCCATTGAAACCTTACACGGTGTTGGACGCGTGCGGTTGCTTAGTATCCCATTCACCTTAGAATGGCTAAGAGCTGCTTAGAGCTGCTCCTGCCTTTGTCAGGAAGGAGCTGCTTGGGTGTCGCCTGCAGCTGAGGTAAGAGATGGCTGTGCTGTCCCCAGGAGTCGTCTAGCTCAGGGCTGAAGGTGCTCTTGTTTACCTGAGGCTCCCACATCTCACAGCAGGAACTAAGCGGAATTTCAGACTGTTTTTTTTTTTTTTGAGACAGGGTCTCACTCTGCTCTGTAATTCAGACTGCCCTTGAATTTACGCAGTGCTTCTTTAGCCTCCTGAGTGCTAGGATTATAGGTGCGCAGCACCCCGACTGGCGACTGAAGTCCTTTCCAGGATTTCAAGGCACCGCTGAGGTGTGGAGCAGCCCTGAAGGCTGCTGCCACCACTTCCTCTTGGTCTCCGTCACAGCCATATCAGTGGCTTAGGCTGGGACCCTGAGAGCCCCCCTCCCCCCATGTACTTACACACTGAAGTGTTGGACGTCATGCATGTCAGGGGCTGCAGTTCAGTTTGTGACTAGTTTTTTTCTCTGCAGTTTTCATTAGATTCTTGACTGTGCTCTGTTCTGAATGGTTGTCCTCAGGGTCACTTTCCATATCCAGACCCTTCCCAGTGGACAGATGAGGAACTGGGCATCCTCCCTGATGACGAGGACTGAGCGTCGCCTGGCTCTGCACCGGAGGTGGGCCGCGCGTTCCTGCCCTTCAGCTCTCACCCACCTTTTGTCACAAACGTTTATTTTGACTCTACCTCGGAGCTCTTGCGGAAGCTGTCTTCTCGCAGCTCGAAGCACAGGCAGTCGTGTTAACGTGTCTCCTTTCTGCCCTACGAGCTGTTTTCACATGTGCCGTCCTCCTCTGCTCTCATCGCCTTTCACTAAACTGGGTTTCTCCTTAGTTGGGTTATGTTTTTGGGCCCCATTCCCTGATCAAGGACATGCTGAGAGCAGTTCTGCCTGCACAAGGCCTGGGCTCAGTCTGCAGCATAAGAACAAAACAGGAAGAGGACTGATTCAGTTCTGTGCCAGATCCAGGCTGGATAAGACCTTACGGAGGTGTGTGGCTACCTCAGGGCAGAGGGGCTCCTCTTAGTACTTCGTGGAAAGGCCCAGCATAAGCAGCGTCACAGTGTAAATTAATTCTATGGTATTTCTTTAACCAGCAAAGGGTATGTAGGCTTTCAGTTTTCCAGGTCAGAAAGTCTTATATGGGCCGGCGAGATAGCTCAGTTGTCTGAAGTGCCTGCTTAGGCAAGCTTAGGCAACTGCAGGGACCACAGTTCGATCCCTGGCACCACATGCTGTGCCAGCCCCACCCCCAGGGCAGGCTCAGCTGACTGTAACATAAATAAATAAAGTTAAAAAAAAAAAAGTCTTCTTTATAAAATAATATAAAAGATGTGTTAGAAAGGATTCTTTTTTTCACAAAGCCTCAAGGTTAAGACATTCTCATTTTACACTTTTTTTTTTTTAACTTTTTGAGACAGGGTCTCGCTATGCAGTTCAGGCTGGCCTTAAGCTCACTTTGGTAACCCAGGCTGATCTTGAACTCACAGCGATCCTTCTGCCTCAGCCTCCCAAGTGCTGGGATTACAGGTGTGCACCACCACGCCTGGCTTCATTTTACACATTTTAAAATTACAACAGTTGCTGTTATTCAAGAATACCTTGGGGGAAAAAATACCTTGAGAATTAGCTGAAAAAAAGAAAAGAAAATTAGCTGAGTGTGGTGGTACATGCCTGTAATCCCAGGCTCAGGAGGGAGGCTGAGGCAGGAGGGTCCATGGAGTCCAGGCCAGCCTGGGCAATAGAAGTTTAAGGCCAGTCTGAATTACAGAGTGAGAGTGTCATAAAACAAGAACCCTCCCCTAAAAACTTTCCAAATACTTTGAAACTATTTTTCATTTTTCATCTTCTCGAGACAGGGTTTGCTCGCACTCACAGCGATCCTCCTGTTACAGGTGTGCACCACCGTGCCCAGCTTCCTTTATTTTTTTGATGACAAGTATAAACTAAAAAAGGGTGATTTGCTTCTGTTCTGTATAAAACCACTCACATGGTCAGAGCTCATTAAATGCTTGTATACTATAATTCCATAAAGAAAACTATAGATCTGGACTTGTACATATAAAAGTACTCAATGCTTTTCACTTTTGTTTTTCTATAGGTGCCAGGCGAGAATGTCAAGAAATTATGGACTGCCTGTTGTACATGAAAGTTGTGAATTAAAGTGGTTTGGCTAAGAATGAACTGAGTCACATTTCTGACAATGACGTGCATGTTTTCTTTCCTGTGCTCCAGCTGCTTGCTGAGCAGTACCTGTGCCCATGCAGCTGAGCCTTGTGGGTACCCCATGATGTGGACGTAGCTTCATTTCTGAGTGAGGACTTGGAGGATGAGGAGGTGGAGTTGCTTGCTTAGTACAGCACAATGCTAAGTAGCTTGGTCAGGCCTGATCCCTCATGGGCATGCAGAACCCCAGCGCCGTCTCCGTTACCTGTGCTGGCCCTAATGAGCCCGCTCTAGCCATTTCTGTAAACTGGGTACACAGAGGTTAGGAGTCAGCATAGGCCACTCAGGGTTGCTGCATCTGCTGTGGGCTGGGCGTTGTGTGGCCCGTCATAGGATCTTGAGTCACTTCCAACAGGGCCTGAGGAATGAAACAGGTTTTTCAGTGTTTCTGAAATTTGTTTCCAGGTGTTCTCCGGCTTCCACTGGGGCTACAATCCTGAGTAGACAGGCCTTGCAGCTCCAGACGCCTGTTCCAACACAGGGGCGCTGCAGGTACTCCTGCAGGCTCATGGTCACCTCCCGAGGGGAGCTGATTCCACCGCTTTAGTTTTAAAGCCCATCAGGGTTCTCTTGTTTAGATCTCATTTTTATTCTTTCCTTTGCTGCTCATATCAGTAAGATTATTGTCCCAGGCTTCTCAGAGGAATAGGCTCCACACTGCTGTAGAGCAATGAGAAAACCTCAGTGGGAGAGGGTGCCCCTCGACTGATGGCAGCATATGCAGGAATGGGGGGACCAGACACTGGTAAATGTCTTGCGTGCTGATGTACTTGGTCCTCATCAGCTTCATTTTGTAAGGTGTAGCTGAGCCCGCGTGTTGTGGGGTAATTCATCCGGCTTACAACTCATGGAGGAAATAAAGTTCAAATTCTGGACATCTGACTTTAGTGGAAGTGGACCAGGTGACAGCAAGCAGAGCAGTCTACCTTTTTGATCCTGCCTCAGAATAAATTTCCTGTGTGTTTACATGCCTGAAGAATAGTGGTTCAAAGCCTGTGACGCACACTGATACTTTTTCTTTCGTCTGGTTTGCACACTGAGCCTGTTGGCTAGTGGGTCTGAACTTGGGAGTATGAAAAGTGTTACAGTTTCAGCAGCTCCGGCCCCAGAGTCAGACCGCTGGTTCTGGTCCTGGTCCATTTACTTGCTGTCAGTTGAGGCAAATTATAGTACTTGGTTTGATCTGTGCCATAATTTCCTCATTTGTCAAATGGATTAAGTGAGTTAACGTGGAAAGCTCATGGAGCTAGACCTGGCACAAGGAGTCAGTTGTTCTAGACCACTGTGTTAGTAGGCTCTTTCTGGTGACCTGGGTTGCCAGCCAGATTTTGAAGGAAAGCCCTCATACTGGGACAGACTAGGCTCTGAGTATTCAATAGATGGCTGCTGCGTGCACCTCCCTGTGGAAAATAAGCAAAGCAAAGCGAATGCATGTAGCATGTTTCTAACTGTTGAGTAGCTAGAAGCAAATTCATGGGGAATTTTAGCTAGGTAGAGAGGTATTCTTGTGCATGCAAAGGTAGTGAAAGTTCCTGGTGGCAGCGGAGAGCAGGTGTCCAGTTTTAACATGCAGAAGTGACAGTGTCAACAACACAACTGGTTAAGAAAGTTATGCAGTGTAGGTGATGGGAAGAGTGCTGCCTGTTGCATGAAGATCCGGGAAACTCTTAGTTCCAGTGGTCCCTGGAACTGATTTTATAGAAAAGGCTGACTCGGGCATATCAAGGAAACGGGAATCTCCACAGCGGCACATCGACCTGTTCCTGTGGCTGGGCTTTTGCTTCCCATGTGTGCTGGCATTGGGTAGTGCAGACCTTGCAGTGTCCACCTAAGCTCTGAACTCACCGCTGCAGAGCCATCAGCCATTTCTTGCCAGTTCTGTGACTACCATCGTGATCTTGGGTGGGTCCTGGCTCCAAAAGGCTAGGCAAAGCCTGTCGGGGATTCCTGTTCAGTTACTGGTGTGAGAGGACTTGGGCCAGCTTATCCTAAGAATCTTTATTTTTTGTCTTTTTGAGACAGGGTCTTGGCTATATAGTTCAGGCTGGCCTTGAGCTCACTTTGTAGCCCAGGCTGGTTTTGAACTTGCTGTGAATCCTTCTGCCTCAGCTTCCCAAGTGCTGGGATTATAGGCCAGAAGAGCCAGTGGCAGTGTTTGTAAAAGCATAACAACTCAGGCGCTCAAGTCTGCTAGACAGCTCAGCAGACTTAAGCGCCTGCTTAGGCAAGTGCAGAGACCAGGGTCCAATCCCCAGCACCACATGACACACCAGCCTTGCCCCCCCAGGCATGCTGTGCCTGCCACCGGGACTGGGTGTAGAGGAGCATGCCTGGAGTCCCAGCACCGGGGAGGCTGTAAACAGGAGGATCACTTCGAGTGCGAGCTGCGTAGGGAGACCGTGTAGAAAACAATGCAAACAAGGCACCCAAATTCTGAGGCAAATTTTAGGGAATACTTACTGTATGGAACATTAAGAAGTAGGGCCACAATTATTCTTAAGTCATGAGTTTCTGTAAGGTAGTATAGAATTACACTTTCAGATGAAAAAAATAGTTCAGAGGAAAATAGTTATAATAGCATGTAAAATCTGAGGGCTGGCAAAATAATGGATTAAAGTGCCTGCTTAGGCAGACGCAGCAGCCAGGGTTTGATCCCTAGAGTGCGCTGAGACAGCGATTGAGATGGCGTGGTGGCACATGCCTGTAACTCCAGCTCTTTGGGAGGCTGAAAACAGGAGAATCACTACAAGTCTGATCTACATAGTGAGACCCTGCAGACCCTGTACTAAATACATTAAGAATAAAAAAAGATCTGAAAACATTCCCAAGCTTATGTCTTGTTGGGGACTTATGCTGTCCGTACTGTTCTTAGGACGTTCCATATGAAGCTTTAAAACTAGATCTTGGGGCCGATCCCTAGTTTGATTCTTGGTCCCAAACTGGGCATGGTGGCACACATCTGTGATGCCAGCACTAGAGAAGCTGAGACAGGACTGCTGCAGAATTGGAGACCGGCCTTCGGGCTACAAAAGTGAGCACAAGGCCAGCCTGAACTGCTTAGCCAGACCGTGCCTCAAAATAAATAAAACTTTAGATCTCTTCTGGAAACCTGAGTCATTTGATGTGTTTTGTCTTTGAGATGTTTTTGAAAATTTAGGTCATGCGTGTTCATAAATGCAGTGTTACAGCAAGGTTTGCTGTAACAATCAAGAAAACAGATTTAGTAATATTTGCAAACAAGATCAGGACATGAAATCATGTACATAAAATCAAAATTTGGTTAATGAAATTTAAAGAAATTTGTTAAAAATATAAGCGCATAGTTTTTTATTTTTTATTTTTTGTCTTTTTGAGACTGGGTCTCGCTATTCAGTTCAGGTTGGCCCTGAGCTCACTTGTAGCCAGTCTGGTTTTGAACTTGCATTGATTCTCCTGCCTCAGCCTCCCAAGTGCTGGGATTATAGGCATGCGCCACCATGCCTGGCTATGAGTACATAGTTTAAAAAAATAAATGTTTATGCATATTATTGATACTATAAAAATGTATGACTTACATCAAAATAAGGTGAATTACTACAGATACACTTTGTTTACTAAAATAAAGCATATACTTCAATTATGTTTTTGTGGAGGACAGTGCTCATTTTAAACTAAAGATATAAAAGATCACAACATCTTAAAGTATCTATGTGTCATCACTCCCACAGGACAAGACTTAGCACAAGTTACATGGTGTGTGCAGTGTGTCATGCTGGAACTTACACTTCTGTCTCCTTATCCCACTTGTAATCAGTGTGGCACAGGAAACAAAAATGTGTCTCTAATGCGTCAGAGAAATGACTGTTAAAACCACCAACTGCTTTTAATTGAATGTAAATGCTACAAAAATAATCTTATAAAGACTTCTCCATGCAGTCAATCTTTATTATAGCAATATTCGCATATTCACATCAAGTACATAGAACTTTTTGCCTTTTATATAATACAGTTTTTAAATAACTTTACACAAATAATTTTCTTCAATCTGA
>PVKN010000584.1:6722-21015 GCA_004027915.1 Capromys pilorides
AAAAAAAAAAATATGCCTGTGTATCTATTAGTGTCAAGCAATCGTTCATTTCAGCCTGGACACTAGATCAGCAGATTCAGCACAGTGCCAACAATGGAACCAGATGCTGGTCAGTACTGCGACTAATCAGTGAGTAGCTGGGAATGGGGGTGGGGAGTGGGGATGGGGGGGGGGATGGGTGGGAGTGGGGTTGGGGGGTACACAGTAAAAAGCCAGAAGATACATGTGTACAAAGAGCACTAGCCAGGACTGAAAAGAAACAAACCTATCAAAGCCATAAGAAAAGCAAATGTGAAAGCAGTCAGCCTGTGTGACTCCAACCAAAAGATACTCGGGGAAAGGAGGCTCTTCGGAGACAGTGAAAAGAGCAGCAGCTGCTGAGGCTGGAGAAGGGTGTAGTAGGCAGCTGAATTAGATAGAAATATCACAGGCAGTCAGACAGGGCCAGGCCCTCAAGGAAGACATGGAAGACAAGGTGACTTTACAACTAGAGACAGACACTCCTCCACCGTGGGCCAGGTCTCAAGACAAGAGTAAACAGAAGCAACTACATACTTCCCTAGGGATGGGCATCAGAGATTGATACTCTCAGTAGGTATCAATCACCTTGAAAGAGCCCGGAAAGAGTCATGAGCCCAAGCCCAATAGGTAGCGTTCTTGCCTGCTTGCTATGTGACTTGCCTTCCCATTGGATCCTGATTTTAATCAATTTTACCTGAGCAATGGTTCTTGTTATTTCATTGGTTGGCCATAGTTTTGTACCACCTCATACCTACCTAAGCCAGTTCCCATGTCTTCTCCACAACATTAGACCCACCTCACCACGCGGCTTTCTTCTATAAAAGTCCCTGGAAGAGACAGCTTCCTGGGGACACCCACTTGGGACCCCCCTCTCCTGTCCCTCTCTCAGACGGGAGCTTTCTTTCCCTCAATAAATATGTTCTGCTCATTACCTCTGTTTGTGCCTAAAATTCATTCTTTGGTTTTAGAGAACGCAAACTCATCCCAGGTATTTTTCAGGTTGGGGATCATTTGGAGGTTCCCTATTGGAGGTCATCTACCCCAGATCAGTTTTTTCTCCCTGTATCAAGGGGATGGTGGATGGGCCAGAATCAGAGGACTTCTGAGGCAGGAAGACAAGCTGGCATGGTGCTGGCATGCTGCATGATTGTTACGATAGTACATATTTGTCAAAATGCACAAAATTACAACAGCAAAGGTGAACTCTAACGGAAACTAGGGATTCTAGGCAATAAGGACGTGTCAAACAGGTTCAGTGGTCGTCACCAAGGGCCCATTGGGTATGGGATATTCACAATAGGAGAGGTTGGGTGTGGGGGCTCTTTGCCCCTGTCATTCATTCAATTTTGTTGCCTCCTGTGGGGCTGCACTGCAGGGCAGAGCCTGAGGAGATTCACAGGGACTGGCTGGGCTTGACCCTACGAAGGACAACACTGGATCTGGGGTGAGGTCCACACTGTGAGTACTGACCCTGGGAAGGCACAAGACATCTTCCCCACTGTTGTCCTCTCTGCCATCCTGACCTTGAACTCTTGTCTACCCCAGTAGGACCTCAGGATGAGTTTCCGGGGAGGCATACTCCAACCAAAAGAAAGAAGAGAGACTCTAACTTCCTGGAACAGTACATCACCTGGGTTTTCCAACCGACAGAAACGTCACATCTGTGAGGAAACACTCTGGACCTGCAACTAGAAGTAGTGGCAATCAGCTTGGGGCACACGTGCTTATGAGGAGCCTCTAGTCTCCACAGCCTGGTGAGAGCCAGCTTCTACACAGGTGGGTACACCATGTCAACTTGAGAAGTTTAGTCACATAACTAAGCGACTCAGCAGAGAGCTGGGGTCCTCACTTGGCAAACACCTTCATCCTGTGCAAGAGGGAGGCAGGGAGACCCAGGGAGTGGTAGCCTGCTTACAACAGAAGGGAGGAAAAACTGTTTGCTCCTCCCATTATTGCTACTGCCTACTGCCGCTGCCATGAACTGCTGTCCCCCAGCCACGCCACCCTGCTTGGAGCCAGTTAGTTACAGACTGAAATCTCCACAAACTGCGAGCTAAATAAACCTTTCCTTCTCTTAGTTTTGGTCATCAGGTATTTTGTATCAGCACCAGGAGAACAGTAACTAAGACAGCATACAACAACCTAACACTGACATGAACGACGGAAGAACCACAGGACACTGGGAAAATTACTTGTCTCTTGGCAACCTCAGACAGGTATGACAAAGAAGAACATGGGGTCCTGGGAGAGGATGCTTTGGCTAATCAAGACCAAATGAGAGACTCAGGTATACATAATGTAGAAATCAAGGACATTCGCTTTTGATAAATAAGAACCTGTCCCCACATGGCCCTGATCAGCAGCTATTGTAAGCCTCAAAATTCATCTTCAAAAGTAATTTCACCTCCCTACTCTTGCCTAGCATGTGAAATCTTCAAAACTTGCCAACTAATATATTTTCCAAAAGCTGAATCCTTCTTCTCTCTCCCTCATACAGCTTCATATGCATATTCATTATGGCTCATTTCACACAAAACCAAAACACCCCCCAATAAATTGGGCTTTAATCACAGAAATGTCCTCTTCCCCTCAAGATGCTCTGAGAATTAATCCTTCTCCTTCTGTTCCCTCTTGTCCCTTCGCTGTCCTGCTATGTCCTCCTTCCTCTAAGCCTTCCACTGCCATCATTCCTTCTACTCTTGCTCATCTATGAATTTCCACAGGTTGACAGCAGGACCCGCAGAGCCTGATGCCAGCTGACACTGACCCCAGCGTGATGGAGTCCTCTACCAGGCAGCTCTAAGGGCCCCTCTCACGGCCCACATAGCTCGCCTGTACACACAGCTATGTGTGCTCTCCGCTGCACTTCGTAGAAAACCTCTGAACATGGCCTCCAGACCTGTCCCTGCTGTATCTCTGAACCACATATTTGTATGGAGCATCCTTCAGACAGTTCAGTCCCTACTACTGCCAAAAAGTACAAAGGCCAAATATATAAAAGCTAAAACAAGGGTGAGGGAGATAGCACAGCAGCATAAGAGCCTGGCTGACAAGCTCAAGGTCCTGAGTTCACTCCCCAGTATCAGAAAGAAAGAAAGAAAGAATCCTAAAAATATTGTAATAAAACTGTATGTACAGGTTCTTGTATTAACGATTCGCCTTACACTCTGAACTTGTGACTGTGCAAGTCACAAGTAGAGACTGGGCTTAAAATGCTGATCTTCTCCCAGACCAGGGTTATAAAGTATGATGCTCTGCTGTAGGCTAGGCATACGTAAGGGGACAAAGCTAAGCCCTGATGTCTCAGGGATGCTGCACTTCAACCCCAATGGGCTCATCAGGCAGCCCAGGGTGAGTCAGGGGGGCATCTGATGGCCTACTCGGTTTTAATGACAACCAACACCTGGGCACACTGGCTGCACCCAGCCCGGCTGGCTGCCTCCTCCCGCTCCCCATTGGAAAGCAAGAGTGAAGCAGATGTCACACAGATTAGGATTTAAATATCAATATTTCATCCAATAAGCATCTTTAATCACAAAAAGCACAGTGAGGCTGTGGCTTTCACTTAGAAATAAATCATAGATCCAATGCTTAGTCAATGAAGTTGCAGCCATCAAGATTTTTGTGTTCGGGCCAGGCACGTAGCTCAGTAGAATAAGTGCTTGCCTGGCAAGCACTGGGTCCTGAGTTCAATCCCTGGTACCGCAAAAAAAAAAAAAAAAAAAAAAAAAAAGATTTCTGTGTTCCCAGGACACACACACAAGATGGTACAAGGCATATAAGGTGGGCGTGGTGGGCCTGAGTGACCGTTCTTGGCTAGCCAGAAGCTAGCCAGGTGACTCTGTATGTGACACCTCTCCTCTCAGGAGAGGACAGCAGGGCTCAGGCCTCTACCTGCTTATTTGTAGCTTTTTCTAGAACATTGCAAGTAGAAAAGTACACACAACAAGCCTCATGGAGCCCTGCCATTTCCGTGATCATGTGAGTGTTCTCTTTTTTTCTTTCTTGAAATTTTATGTAGTTGGTACAGGGTCTACGGGGTTTCACTACATAGATCGGTCTTGTAGTGAGCCTCCTGTTTTCAGCCTCCAAAGCGCTCACCACGCCCGGTCCCAACTGCCGTCTCACTGTGCTTCAGGGATGGGGCTGGTGTGGCATGTGGTGCTGGGGATCCAATCTCGGCCTCTGTGCTCTGCCTAAGCAGGCACTTTAGTCTGCTGAGCTAGCTAGCTGGCCCTTCTCTCTCTAACTGTTGGATAATAAGTCCTCAGCATCACACAGTTTCATCTGTGCCTATTTCAGTATATTTTAGAAGATTGGAGCTATTTTCTTTTGCTTTTTTTTTTTTTTTTGGAACTATTTTCTCAAAAGTAAATATCATAGACCTTAGAAACAAACTTAAATAGTCCTTCTTGCTGTTTGTTAAGAGTAGAAAACATATATAAATATATATATATATATATATATATATATATATATATAAATTTTATCTTTTTTTGCTCCTTCCAACCACTTGAAATGAAAAGCAAAAGCACATGCATGCCTCTTTGAGCCTGCATCTACTATAACTCCTGCTCTCAGTCAGTCCCCCGGGCGACACCTCTGTGGCACAGCAGTGTGTGTGCTCCCTGTCTGGCCCTTGGAGCCCACCCACTGGACTCAGCTGTTTAAAAAGCAAGAACACCCCACACAGGTGGCTTGAAGCCTCTGGGAGGGACACAGCCTCCAGATGGTCTGCCATCCCCCCTGGGAGAGCCCTGGAATCACTGGATCAAATCAGGATTCAAATATAAAACTACGTAGGTAATTATGCAAAGAGCGACCCGCTGGATCTGCTAGTTCCAAGTGGCCTTGGGGACAGATGCTCACCACGGTGACCAAGCACCAGAAAGGGAGTGAGTCTTTCATAATTATCTGGGATGAACAGAAAGTCCACACAGACTCCAGCCACTTACAGGGAAAGTAACAGAACGCCTTAGCACCTGTGATGCTGTATTTTTGAATGCAGGTTGGACAACTGGGTTAAATAAGATACAGGAAAAGCAGCTTCACTGCTTTCTGTGCCTCTGGAGAACAACAACAGCATGGGGCCCTTCTAAGACAGTACAAGCTCACACTCCTTTTCACAAGATAAAGATGCTCCGTGTCAATTCACTAAATAATCAGTATTTGAACACAGCCCCCAAGTGAAAATTAATTCACTCCAAATTCTTCACTGAACTGTTTTGTATACTTCCCCAAATGGCTTTGGCCAATTCTCATCAAGATTTAACCATTTTAAACGTAAAACATTTAGGGCCCTGCGAGATGGCTCAGGGGTCTAAAGCACCTGCCTAGGAAAGCTTAGGCAGCTGCAGAGACCACATGCTGTACCAGCCCCACCCCCAGGGCAGGCTGAACTGGCCATAACACAAATAAATAAATGAAGCTTAAAAAAAAAATTAAAAAAATAAACTTAAACATTTAAGTGTTCAGTAAGATAATCACAGCATTAAAATATTACATAATTACTAGACAGACTCCGCTAGACTGACACTCAAAATATTTAACAGCTGTGCTATTGAGAAAGCAATTCTCAAACCATATTTTTAAATCTCAGAATAGGATAAAATAAAATCTGACTCTAAGGATTTGAGATTCTAGGATTTCACATAATCAGTTAAAAAAATACTGCAGGTCATCGTTCCACTCTTCCACAGCACACAGGGAGGTCGGCATTCCCTATACCCTATGTACCCACCTTCTTTTGGCCTTCAGTGAATGCCCCGTGCTGTTTGTTATTCTCTAGAGGTACAGAGATTGGTTATTCATTATTTCATTTACTGAAGACCAATAGAATATCCAATGAATATCCAATATCCACCTAGCTTCTCCTGGTCTTCAGTGAATGAAATAATGAATATTCAATTAAACTATATATTGGGGCAATAATTTTCTTTTAAAGTAAGTCACACCAATACTACTGCCTAACTGCTGAATGTCAGTAGACTTTAGGCTATCTCCCAGCTATATTCTTCTGAGGTGTGGATATGTTTGTTTCTTTCCTTGATTCCATAGAAACTGATGAAGTAGGTAAAACCTCCATTACTTGGCCTAGTGCCACCCAAAAGGAGGGCTGCCTGTACCAATCTGCAATGGGTCCCCAATGACACCGGCAAAGATACTGAGAATAAATACACAGAAAGTGGTAGAACAGCTTGACAAAATGATTGACGTGGGTTGGATCTCATGTTTTTAAGTGGGCTTGTATTTTATGTTTCTAAAATTATTTTCTATTTACTGAATGCTTCCAAAGGATGCCAGCCTGTGAGAAGTCTTCATTCATACCACCACGCCAAAATCCCCAACTGTCTGACAAGCTCTCTGTATTTGGAGGATGAGTAGGGTGGCAAGATGAACAGGAATGGATTGCAGGTAGTTTTTTAGGAAGGAAAGACAACCTCATCTAGAAGAGGGTGGACAAACTAGAACAGCTCCTACAGCAACGCATATCTTGACATCTACAGTCAAAATGTCTGATTTCTTCAACTGTAAAATGCCATGGATTATAAACCATACTGCAATCCAAGAATAAACAGTCCTGATTTGAGATATAAAAATATATGTAGGTTTGGGGCTGGGGAGATAGCTCAGTAGAATAAGAGCTTGCCTAGCAAGCTCAAGGGACTGAGTTCAATCCCTGGTTCCACAAAAAAGCAAATAAACAAAAAATATAT
Source organism: Capromys pilorides (assembly GCA_004027915.1). Lineage (NCBI taxonomy): Eukaryota > Metazoa > Chordata > Mammalia > Rodentia > Capromyidae > Capromys > Capromys pilorides. Next base: position 13,460 of record PVKN010000584.1, read on the forward strand.
ATGCAAGTTTGTACCTCAACCAAGTGAAAATATCAATTACTCATTAGATAGATGCAAGAAAAAAACAATGCATTTTAAGGATTCCAAGTTGAGGATAAATGCTAAAATGAATTCCTACAAATAAGAAGGGCACAAAAAGGGGAGGAGGGAGAAAGAAGGGTGAGAAAAGGCACATAAGAATTAAGATGTGCTATGTACATGTACTAATTTCTCATGAAGAGTATACTCATTGCATGTACTAATACGTACTTTAAAAAAGCCTTTGAGGCTGATATTAAAGGCCAATACCTTGGTCAGTAAGGAGCATGATCAAGCGCCAAGTCTGTATATTCTCTGGAGAGACCAGAGCTGTGTAGCATCAAAGCCTGGCATGGAGGAGCACACCTGGAATCCCAGCACTCTGAGAAGCTGAAGCAGGAGGATAACAAGCTTGAACCTAGCATGGGCAACTTAGCAACTTAGTGAGTTCTTGTTGTAAAATTAAAAGCAAAGCAAAGAAAAAGGCTAGAGATGCAGCTCTGTTCAAAGGGCTTGGGTTCGATTCCCAGTTACCATCTCTTCCCCCACAAAACAGCCAGTTCTGAAGAAACCCACAATGGAGACAGAAGGCAGATGGCACTGCACGTGTCGAGGCCCTGGAGTCTCACATGACAGACACTGGCAGTTACCTCATGGAGAGTGTAGGCTCCTGGCACAGCTGTCCCCTCCACCTCCCCTGCCTACTCAAGGGCCAAGGGGAAGGGTATAAGACCCCTACTGGGGCAGCTGCTGCGCCCTTGGCCACTAGGTGCCCACCTGTACAGAGGAGCAGTGCAGTGCTCTCTTCAGGGGGACACAGAAGGTCCCTTGTGAAGAAGGTCCCAGCAATGAAGGATTCAGGCCCTCAGGTCATTCTCTGAAGGGAGGAGCAAAAGGAAAGGGAGGGCCGCACCGCAGAAGAGGAGAGGAGTCCTTGAGACAAGAGCTCGTGGAGCCTGGGGAAGCCGTCCCTGCCACGCTGGGTGCTCTTCCCCAGACTGGAGCACCCTCTAAGGGAGTGCCTGGGACCTGGGATCTGCAAGAACGGGGCAGCTTTTCGGAAGTGTGCCGTCACAGAGAACTGGGGCTAAGGCTTGTTCTCACCAGAGCCCACGCACACAGTCACCAGGCCCCGAATCGCTGCCGTGAGCAAAGCGGGCCCAGCTGAGCATCAGTACACAGTCCAGAGGCCTGGGCAACCTGAGGGCAGAACTGGCCACCTGGCCTGTAGCCCGTAGAGCTCAGGTGAGGGGTGAGGAAGCTGTGGCCGCTCAGAGGGGACCAGGTAATGCCAGAAGAGTAGGCAGAATGCTGGACAGGCTGGGGTAAGGAGCCTCTGCAGAGAGGTGGCAGTGAGGTGGCACAAAGGGTGAGGGGCTGTGCTCAGGGTGGACAGGAAATGTCAGAAGGGGCACAGTTTCCAGAGAGATCGTGCCTGGCTGGTTACCGCCAGGAAGGAAAACCTTCCACAGTAAACAGGTTTCATGTGGGTGCCAGCTGTTAGCGGCACCAAGCTGTGGATTCTGAGAAGAGGGACTGCGTGGCCTGTGAGCCGAAAGCCAAGCCCCTCTGTGCAGGCAGGTACTGGCCAGGGAGGACAGGGACAGGGGGAGAGGAGCCTTCAGGTTCAAAGAGAGAGGGGGATGGCAAAGATAGGCCTAAGACATGGCAGCCATGACTTGGGCCCCATGAATTCAGCCACAGACCCTGTACAGGGAACAGAGATAGAGGAAAGGCAGGGCCACGAAGGTCACCTGGAGTGAAAGTATAGGAAATGGCACTCTGGGTTGGCTTTGTCACCACAGCAGTGACTTCCATCGATCTGATCAAGTGAGGAGGTGGAAGAGAGAGACAACGAGACACACCGACAAAGCAATGGCTATGTAAAATGTAACACACAGTACTAAGGAATATTCAGGCTCGCTTATTTCTAAGGAGGATGATATTTACATTGAAGAAAAAAGCTCTGGTCTTCTAAAATATACTGAAATCTGTACAGATGGAATGGGGTGATGCTGAGGATTTACTTTCAAATAAATGAGAAGACAGAGAAGAACATCCACGTAATCACAGAACTTGGGGAGTCCGCGGGGCTTGTTATGCTTTCCTACTTGAAACTTCAAGAAAAAAGCTACCAATAAACAAATAAAGAGGCAGCACAAAAAGATGAAGTATTGTGTTTTTAATTAATTGCATTAGTAAGACATTACTTCAACAATTAAACTCAGAAGCATTTTTTTGAATGACTAAAATGCTTCAGGCCGTAAAGGCAGATGACTGGTTCCAGAGGGAGAGGCTTTTCTCAAAGGGTTTTGAAGAAGTCAGGCAGACTGGCAGAGTGCAATCACAGTCACACTTGAGAAGACCCAGGAACTGTACGTGCCCACGTGGCACATCACCTTGACACGGAGGCTTCGCACCTTCCCCTTGGGTGACACAAAGCCAGCTTGCCTGATTCGCAGGCAAGACAGGCTACAGACTCCCGTCATGCTCTGCTGCTCAGCTGAGTCAGCCAGCAAGCAGAAAGTGCCCAGTGTCAAGCCCATCTTGGTGTGAGTGGCACCCCCCATTTCAAAGCCACCACAGGAATGGCAACAGGCCCGGGAAGGAAAGAAGCTAGTTCTAAAGTCAACAGGCGATGTCACTTTTTTTTAATCACGAGCTGGCCCTGTCTTTGTGAGAACCACATCATGACCAGGGTGACTGAAGCTAGGCTAGAAGGGGAATAAGGTTAAGAGACCCAAACATAACCCCTCCCTACACATGGATGCTCCTGTCACCACCAAATGCAGAAGGACCTGCACACCACCAGAACAGCAAGCACTGTCCAGGAGGGCTGGCTAAAACCACTTCTCAACAGGGGCTGCTTTACTCTCGAGGGGAAATCTGGTATAACCGAGAGAATACATGGGATGCCACCGTGGGGTATGGGCATTCAGGGGTAGAGGTTAAGGGCATCGCCAATGGTACTGCAATACATAAGGAACCTTACACAATTAAGAACCCTGTAGGCTAAAAAGTCAACAGGGAAAAGGTCTGAAGCCCTGGCCAGAAACAGCTGGAATGAAAGGCAATGGGATATTCAGCCTTGTCCGGGGGCGGAGCAAGTCAGGGAAAGATACATAGTGATGGACACTGCTTTGTAAATGCCCTCTCTTGCTATACTTCTCATGCTTCTTAACACGATGCAGCATCTGATGCCACGGTTTCTCCTTTACGCAGCCACACGAGGGGCCAGGCTCTCGGGAGACAAGGACTGCCAAGGCAAATATTTGCTTTTCTCCAACGGCCATGTTGACCCAAGATTACTCTGCTCTTGGGGAACTGGAAACCAGCGAGTGGCTGGCACAGTTGGAGCAGAGCCCCGGAGCAGCCGGGCACTCTGTCCCATGGGCGTGGAGAGGGAAAACGGCCCAGGCAGCCGGTGCGCAACAGTGTCTGAGCTTTTGCATGCAAGCACCGTGAAACCTCACCGAGGCCTGCAGGGCACTCAGGCCCATCTTCCTGATGGCACTGAAGGGGTTTGAGAACAGGAAAGCTGGCATAAAAGAAACTGCAGGACAGAGCATGAGAAAGAAGGAAGAGAGTCAACAATTTGCGATGAAATACTGAACCATGCTATCTGGAGAAAACAAAAAGGAAAAGCACACATCCCTGTTGCCCCGGGGTAGGGCAACTTCACCTTGTTAATCCTGATCTGCAACCCACAGCTGACCTCCCGAGACCTCCAAAATCGGCTTCTCATTGAATGACACTGCTTACACTCACACAGCATGTGTTTATAAAATACAGTGCCTGAATTCAGCTGCCCCTTTCCTGTACGACCCTACTGCACCTGTTGTTCACGGCTTTCGTTGAGCTTTAGACACCAATCCAGTCAGAGCCACCATTTCCACCATGAAGTTCCCCTGCCCACATCAGGCACTAAGAGATTTCCAACTAGAGGCCACACCACCTCTCGTGGGAGCCTCAGATGCTCTCCCTCCGAGGACATCTGGGTCCCAGCACCCTGGAGGTCCTCACAGCAGTCGTTGGGGTCAAGGCTCACCTCCTGCGGGGAACTTCTCCAAAAACAGAAATGTTGTCCCAGAGTCAAATAGCCAGGCCACAGCTCCTGGGTATCACGAGGACGATTTGACCTCTGGGCTGCAGGAGCTGAACAGTGCAGCCTAACAATGTAAGTCTGCATCCTCTTTCCTTGAATCTGCAGAAGCGACCTTAGTGAGGAAAAGGGCTTAGGGAGGTAATTAAGGATATTGAGATGAGATCACCTTGGATCATACAAACAGGCTCTAAATCAAATGAGAAAACACCTTGTGTGAGAGACAGATGCAAAGACACAGAGCCAACAGGCAATCGCATGAAGACGGGGCTGGCGTGCACTGAGGCGGCTGCAAGGTAAGGGACACTGAGGGACACTGGAGCCACCAGCACCTGAGAAGCAAGGAAGGGCCTTTGGAGGGAGCCTGGCCCTGCTCAGACCCTAGCTTGGAACTCCTCCCCTCCAGACTATGACATAAATGCCTGCTGATGAAATCTACCCCTTAGGTAATTTATTAAGGCACCTAGGAAGCTAATGCTTAGTCTAACACAGAGGGAGGGTCAGGCCAGGTCACAGCTGTGCACCTCCAGCTACCTCTTCCCTCATCCCTTGGCTGAGTGGGAGCTCCAGCGTCGGGCTGAGGGATAGGTCTGCAGGCCTCAAAAGCCAGCACCAAGACGCTTCCCAAAGGACGGGCTCTGGAGTGCAGAAGGAGCAAAGTCCCCCTCTGTCACAAGGCAGCAAACAGGTCTTCTCTCCCTCGCCCACGGTCCCATCCTGAGCCCTGCCCTGAGCCACATGCTGTTCTCAACAACCCTAAGAGGTAACTTCCACTGTGGCTTCTGGTCCCTCCTTGCTTGCCTTCTCTCTCAATTACTGCCTCCTAGAGAGGCCTAAAAATAACTGCTGGATGCTATATTTAAAATGAGAGACTGCCAGTATCACTTCAGGCATGTAGCCACTGAAGACAAAATGACACAGAGAAGACGCACAGCTCCGGTAGCAGGATGGCACACAAATGCACCTATTTTAGGAAGGCAGAAAAGGGGTTTCTCCTGGGGAGGATGAGCAGAGGCAGCCTGAGCAGCTGGCCCCAGCGGCCAGGGTAGGAGTCCAAACCGTGACCCAGAGGCCTTGGCCCCTGCCTGCGCTCCCCTCCGCCAGCATGAGTTGGTGCCCATCCGGCACAGCTCCACTGGCACAGGGGCCAAGTTTCTTGTTCGTGTCATCTCCTGCCCAAGCCCCTCTCCCTCCTTTTTAGGATACAGAAGTAAAAGCTTTGCATTCTACAGATTTTAATTCAACGACAAGTAGGTACATAAAATGCTGCTCTGAATCAAGGGCTCAGATAACTCCATCCAACGGGGACGTTGACAGCTAAGCGAACAGTTATGGCATAAAAGCCGGGCGTGGTGGCGCACGCCTGTAGTCCCAGCACTTGGGAGGCTGAGGCAGGTGGATCAGTGTGAGTTCAAGACCAGCCTGGGCTACAAAAGTGAGCTCAAGGCCAGCCTGAACTGCATAGCAAGATCCTGTCTCAAAAAAAAAAAAAAGTTATGGCATAGAGAAGACCTTAAATGCACCTGTGTCAGCGACAACCCAGCTCCAGCTCGTGGGCCCCGCAGTCGCCATAAGAGAAGGCTCAGGACAGGCCACATCCGAGCAGTCACTCCTCCCCAGAAATGCCACTGCCTGGGGGGGGAAGCCATCCGCTCCCCCCAGGTGACTTCCCTCCGGCCTCCAACACCTCAAACCCACCCTCCACAAGGCCCTTGGTTACCCCTGTGACACGGAAGTGTGGTCAGCCTTTCCCATCAGGGTGACCTCTGAAAGGCCTGGGGCAATAAGCTTCAAACACCTTTGGAATCACCCAGCCCCTAAAGCAGGAAACACAACGGTGCCATTGTCGCAGAAGGAAACCATCCCCATGCAGAGGCGCTTTCCTCCACAAAGATGCTGACACCCACTCCTTGTGCCAAGAAGGACTTGGACACAGCTTACTGATGGATCCAGAAGAAGCAGCAGCGCGCAAAAGTCCCGATGTTTCCTACTCTCAACTGGTTGTTACTTGGCCAGAAAAATGTTATTCGTGAGAACTTGGGAAAATACTTGATAGCATGTGGGAACACAGACAGACAAACAGTACTATAATCTGATCACAACTGTGTCAACCCAAGGGATAAAAATAAATACCACCACAAGACAAGAGGGGTTTGAGACGAAATTAGGATGCAAACTTCTGAGTACAAAACAAGCAGCGTTCATTTCTCTTGTTTAATTCTAACTCCGTGCATGCTTTCTACCGTGAATCAATATTACGGTTAGAAAAAAGAATATTTTTAAAAATATAGTGAGCTTGCTGGGGGGCTCACTGCTGCCAGGGAGTCTAGAAAAAAGCCCTGCGTTCTGCCCAAGTATGCGCTTCCTCCCCTCCGGCCTCTCATGTCCTGACATCCTGTACATCCACCCCATTCTTTTTTTAATGTATTGGGTACAGGGTCTCACTACATAGCTTGGACTCGCAGTGATCCTCCTACCTCAGCCTCCCCTGGGCTGGGATTACAGGCGTGTGCCACCACTCTGGCACTCAGTGGCCGGCTCAGCACACTTGGGGACAGGCCTGTGGTGCCTGAACTGGCCTAAGCAGGCGCTTAGTCTGCTGAGCTCTCTCACGGGCCCTGGTGGCCAACCTGCCTGACGCCCTTCACCCCAGTGTGTCGTGCACCCAGGGGCTGCATCCCTTGTCCCCGTCCTGCTGCAGTGCAGGCTCCCCAATGGTCTGGGCTGACTCTGCAGTCAATCACTGCTGCAGCCCAGGGCCCTGCACTGTTTCTCCTACACTGTCAGCTTCAAGAAGCATTTGCCGGAGGCGCTGATACCCAGCATGCTCAGAGCCCTGCAGGCCCTGATGTTCCCAGGCAGCGCCCTTGAAGGCCCCGGACCTGTCCACACCTCCACACTCCAACAGCACAGCACACAGGTCTCATCTACCAGGGTTTCTTTCTCTCCTTTTGGTGGTGCTGGTGGTGGCAGCGGCACTGGGATTTAGGGCCTGAACGCAGAATCTCCGCACGGAATACATATATATATTCTATTTCATTTCATGTTTCAGTTTTGAGACAAGGTCTCAGGAAGTCCTCAAGCTGTCCAGGTCTGCTGCTTCCTCCGCACATTAGCAGGACACAGAGATAAAGGTGAACACTTGTCCCGGGGGTTCCAGTGCAACACATCGCTCCTCCTCAGAATAACTCTCAGAGGTACATTCCTGACCACTGCACAGATCAAGACACTGAGGCTCAGCAGGCCAAGAACTGGCACACAGCACAGCTGCCTGGTGCCAAAGCCTGGACCCTGGCAAGGCCATTCGAGGGCCAAATGCCCGCTTGCCTGTCCTACATATGACACCAGAAATGTGTACCTTCCCCAAGTTTAAGAAGGCACCCAGGCATGGCTATTCACAGTGGATACACACAGCACCCTGGCTGGAAGGGCAGGA